>JAODLI010000007.1:848684-877129 GCA_027575585.1 Percopsis omiscomaycus | reverse complement strand
TTATTTATTTTCTAATAAAAATAACATCAAAGCTGTCAAGGTAAGAAACATCTGCCTAGTTGAGGTGATTGACACTGCACGGTCCTTACACTGAACAAAAAAATAATCGTTGGTCCCTGAGTCAACCCGCGGGCCTTAGTTTGGTGACCCATGATCTACAGTATACGTAGCAGAAAGTGTTCATTTTTGTGTGATCAATGTGCCTTGTTATGGAGAGACTGAGTTGCACATCATTTTTGATCTGACAGGTCTGAATCAATCCCAAGACCTCTTTCAAGGTGACACAAGTTATTCTTATGTAACTGAAATTACGTTTTTTCCTCACCTGCCACTGCTACTGGTTACCTGCTTCAGCCAAAATTTACCCTGTATTTGGCAGGTGGCCGGTACTAATTTCATTGTGTGAGGAGTTCACCCGCTGTGTTGAATTGCTAGACTTGTTATGGCAGGACTGATAATTAACTGTATTACCTGTATTAACAGCCCCAACAATCAGGCCAACCTATCACACCACAATGTCTCATAGTAGAAATAAAGTCCTTCTGTGTTTTGGCAATAATGTGACACGTTTCCCCTTACAGACCTGAATCAAGACCTCTTCCAAGGTGACACGAGTTATTCTTATGTAACAGAAAGGACAAATGGTTAATTGTGAGGAATTCACCTGCTCTGTTTAATTGGTAGACTTGTTATGGCAAGACTGATTCACACATCATTACCTGTATTAACAGCCCCAAGTCCACCTCAAAACAGGCAGGCAGGGTCCACAATAAGGCTGACCTACCAGGGTAAGACCACAATGACTTCATAGTAGAAATTAAGTCCTGTTTTTTACGTCTGATGGTGCACAGTTTTTTTGGTATTAATGTGTGACCCGTTTGCCCTTAAAGGCATGAATCAATCCAAAGACCTCTTCCAAGGTAACCCAATAGTTATTACATACCTCTAACTGGGCACTCATCTGTGAGATTAACCTTTTTATATGATATTGTTAGAAGAATTGCTTCTGGAAGCTATTGGTAGTTAACCAGCTCGATACAACACCGTCACTGGATCCTGCGTGAATGTCTGTTCCCCAACAGCCTTAGGTGCTGTCGGTCATTGTTTGGTGTGTCTCACCTACTTTATGTTTGGCATTTGCCTATTTTTGTGTTTTGTTTTTATTAAATCACGTTTGATCCTCTCTAGCTGCTCCCTGCGTGTCTGTCCCGGCTCACACTCGCCACCCATGCCCGTTACAGAAGTGAAACTATCCTTCTGGTCACGAAAAGAGAGAGAAGTAGGTATTCAGCCCACAACTGAACTTTTTAAGAAAATGAAATGCCGTATTTTTAAATGAACACTATTGCATATTCCTACAGAAAATATTGGTGTTGTTGTTGAACTGCACCTAAACTTTGTGTTGCATACATTTAAAGTTACATTTGGGGCTGAAGCCCCGATGGACGTCACCAGGAGCCAACACCTGCTCTGACCGCGCTCCAAACCGCAAGCATTCACAAATTCTGTACAATTGACTGGTGCAATCCTTATTGGAATCCAGATTCTATCAGTCTATGTCTTTCCCTCTTTTCCCTCTCAGGGCAGCGACAGTGACTTAGCAACTCACAGCGCCGCTGCCGGTGTGAGCACACCATTAGTACAAGGCATAACCTTATCTGGGGTTCTGCTTTTTTCTTATCAGCTAGGGAGGGAGGGAGGCATGCCTAATCATCACTGTATAATCAGTATAATCATCAGTATAATCATCACAGGGGGCAGGATAGTCTAGTGGTCTGGGTTTTGGACTCCTAGCCGGAAGGTCGTGGGTTCGAGCCCCAGAGCTGGCCTACCTGTAAGCATCCTTGAGCAAGATGCCTAACTTGCTCCATGTAATAGCACCATGTGATTGTAAGTCGCTTTGGATAAAAGCGTCTCCTAAATGCCTAATTGTAATTGTATAACACCAAGTCAATTAAACTCCAGGGATATCAGTCTGTCCAGTTAGGGAGCATAAGTGCGAATTAATGTCACCTGTTTTAGTGCAAATACAAGGGACAACAGATGCACTGAAGAGGCAACAGCAAGACAACCTCCAGAAAGGGATTGGAGCCCATTCAGGTTGCACAGGCAGTCCAGCTCCTCAAGGATGGCACATTCATATGTGCCGTCGCAAGAAGGTTTGCTGTGTCTCCCAGTACAGTCTCAAGAGCATGGAGGAGATACCAGGATATGGGACATTACACGAGGAGAGCTACAGGGCTGTAGAAGGGCATCAACCCAGCAGCACGACTGATATCTGCGCCTTTGTGCGAGGAGGAACAGGAGGAGCACTGCCAGAGCCATTCAAAGCGGGCTAGGGCCTACTGATGTGCATGTTGCTGACCAAACTGTCAGAAACAGACTCCAGGGTGGCATTAGGACCTGACATCCTCTAGTGGGACCTGTGCTCACAGTGCAGCTCGATTGGCATTTGCCAGAGAACACCAGAATTGGCAGGTCCGCCATTGGTGCCCCGTTCTCTTCACAGATGAGAGCAGGTTCACACTGACCACATGTGACAGACATAGGGATGTAACGGTATCGTCAATTTCGTGGTATGGCGATAGCAAAATTGTCTCAATATCATCGTGGTCACATGACGGTATGAAACGATAGGTATTCCGGGCAAAAAGTGTAGTTTTTTCAGCCGCAGCAAAACGGAGGAAAGTGGGAACTACAATTCCCATCGACCCATGCGTGCCCATCATCCTTTGTGCTGCCCAGTCTATGGTGCTGCCTCCACAGACTGTATAAATATAGATAGAACTACAGAGAGAGAGAATATGCCCGGTGCTACTAGTGGCGGAGAAGAGAGAGATTTAGAAATTGTGGGCGCTGTGTGAAGTGAATTTTAAATCTGAAGTGTGGAAGAATGTTGTTTTCCCCGTGACAAGAAACGAGAAAAGGTGAAGGACAGACAAAACGATATATAGACACTGCCAGACTTCGGGGAAATACAAGTCGGGGTCAAATTAATACCCAATTACATGGTAGGTAATAATAGAGAATGTTAGAAAAATAATAGATGTTACCTTTGTCTAGGTCCAGCTGGTGAAATTATATTATTTTATAAAAAGGAGTTTTAGGTCATTTGACTGATACTGATTAGCGGATAAAGAAAAGAGGACGGGATATGAGATGGTTAATTTGTAGCCTACATCATTGTAATGCTCAATCATTGTTTAACACTTATGGCACTCTATGGCAAGTCTTTTATACCGAGACAGGCACATTGGGGCCATACACCCTACTTTACTAGTACTACTACACGGCAGAAGTGAGTTGCCGTGATGAAAGTCACGTAAGTTGGAACAGCCTGTTATTTCAATTGTTATTTCAAAGGGAATTGTGTTCCCTTAATTTTTGTGAGCAGTTTAATTGTGAAATTATTTATGCATTATCTGTTCAATTTAGCAATATGTTATCGGGTCCTGGAAAGTAGGCTAGTAACTCCAACACCAGAGTGTGTATTTTCGGAGCAGTGGACTTTTGTTTTCGGGATAACGGCTTAGCTACCGTGCAGTGACATACAGTGACATAGTTATAAAAAATCCACGAGCTGGTTTTATAATTTGCAAACAATAAAAACATTGCAAATGTATACATTAGCTGATCAACTTGCAGAACTACACTAGGCAAATGAGACACACCTTTTCATATTAGATTGGAGTGCATATTAGAATTGTTATGAATATTTATGAATAAATATTAATCATATTTGTAATAATTTGTAATTTATTGAAAATAATGCTTTTTTTCAATAGCTTCAATGTCATGTGATTCACGTGTCTCATTTGCCTAGTGTATTTCTACAATTTGGCATTGGTTTGGAGTCTGTAGGTCACATGACATGGAAGCTATTGGGGGAAAAAAAATGCATGATTTTCAATAAATTATTAATAAATAATAATACAAATTATAATATGCACTCAAATCTAATATGAAGAGGTGTGTCTCATTTGCCTATTATAATCCTACAATTTGGCATTGGTTTGGAGTCCTTGGATCACATGACATGGAAGCTACTAAAATAAAAATGGTGATTTTCCCGTAACACTGTTTAACAATATTTATTGATGGTCCCTAAGCTAACCCCCGGTGGTTAATAGCGAGCCATCAGAGGTGAGCTAACTGCATTTATAGTGCCAACACTGGGTGAACTGAGTAAGAAGCTGTCACTGGATCCTGGGTGAATGTCTGTCTAATATTCAAAATACAGAACAAGACAGGGAATAGATATACAAGATGAAGGATATAATTCAATAATCAATACTTTATTCATGTTTTAAACAGATTTAAAACAATGTTTAATGCAAATATTGTTCTAATAAATTGGAATGGAAATAGTTTTCACTCAATGTGACGGCTCACTTATCAGTATAATGTGATGTACATATTAGACTACCCAGGTGGTACAAAACAAATTTTCAGCTCTATTTTAACATTTTCATGTAGATCATTGCAATGTATCACAATATGTAGCATATCGCAATGTATCGTGATGCGTATCGTATCGTGACCTATTTATCGTGATACCTATTGTATCATTGCCAATACCCAGCCCTAATTATAATATATTGCATATATCCAATGTGAAACCAACCAGTTTAAAACAGGTTTAAAACGTAGTGCTCTGGTCCTCCCCAAAAAACGATCACACCACTGTTACCCTCTCTCTACTGCAAGGCTCACTTTTGGGTTTCATGCAAGTTTCCTTTTTTAAATGTTTCAAAGTCAGCTAAACCGCATTGAATGTTGTGCTTTTAATCTGTTATTTAGTCTGTTTAAAAATAGTTTATGATTTAAAGGTGCTCTTTAAATAAAGTGTTTTTATTATTTTTTTAAATATTAATGTAAACTGTGAGTTTGGGAGGACATTTGGAGTTCTGGAGCTGTTGGTAATATTGTTTGTAATATCAGTATTGCTAACCACATGTTTTGTCTTTCACAGATCTCCAGAACCTTAGGCAAGGAACCATGCAGCAGTCTAAATTCTCATCAGCCACCGTGATTGCCTCTCTGCTCCTCTTGGCCATAACTCTAATCTATACACTCAGCGATTTCTTACGTTCTTCTAATGACTGCTCAGGTCAGTCAGTAAAGGGCCTCCTAGTGCCAGTTGAAGGTTCAAAAGACCTGATGGTATCCGCTTACAAAGACAACCGGGAGGGTGGAGCCGCTCGAGTCCTGGTCATCATCAATCAAGATCACCCGATGCCGCTGGCCTGCATCTTCTGCTGCTCAGGGAACCGAATACAGTATGGGTCACAACTTAGGGAAGTCCAGAGCGTTCACTATGGCTACCCTTATGTTCCCGCAGACATTCTGTGTTTTGAAGAACAAGACTGCAATGCTACACATGTGATGCTGTCCACCGAGAACGGAGGCGGATCCACCACAGAACGACCCTTTCTTACCATACACAACAGAGAGAGACGTGAGGAGGGCTTTCCCGTTTTCCTCACAGTGTGCATGTCCACGGTGTTTGGGGGCTACAACAACGCCCTTCAATTTACCCAGACGATGGAGGTGTATAAGCTACTGGGAGTGCAGAAGGTTGTGCTCTACCTCACCAGCTGTGGCCGTGAGTTGTTTGACGTTCTTCAGCGCTACGTTGAGGAGGGCGTGTTGGAGATTGTCCCCTGGAAGCTACAGGGTGTAACTGGGCAAATTTACCTCAACGGGCAGCTGAGCGTTATGAATGAGTGCATTTACCGGAACATGTACACGTCCCGGTATGTGCTGTTGGCAGATGTGAACCAGCTCCTCGTGCCATATAAACACACCTCTCTGCTGACGATGATGGAGGAGCTGCAGGCTGACCACCCAGACGCTTCTGTGTTCCAGATTGAAACCCATTTGTTCCATCCGACCTCGGCTGCACCGGAGGAGGCGAGTCCGTTCATCGGACCGGGGAGGCAGATCCCCGGAGGGGACCTTCTCATGCATGTATACAGGGAGCTTATACAAGATAGCGATTTCCGCTCCCACAAGATGGTAGTCAACCCAAGACGTGTAGTTCAAACCGCCTTATTTGAGGTCGTAAAGAGATATGGTCAAACGGTGATGGTTCCCTCAGATGTGTGCAAGATTATGCAGATCAAGAAATCAACTGGAGAGACCTCTGATAAAGCATTGGTCCTTGATAAAAGACTTATGGATTTGGTAGATCATCTGGGACCAAAGGTCATGGCGTCATACAAAAAGGGCCTGGAAAAAATATTATTATAATAATGATAATAACCTACGGTGTGTTCCTTTTATTTTTAATAATTGTATTAATACTTGTGTGATTATATTATTAACGTAAAAAAAGGTTTGTTTAGAACAGTCCATATGTTACTATCTAATCTAAATGGGTTTTAAACAGTGACTTTTCAATGGTTGAAGAATAGTTATTTTTCTTATTAAAGGGGTATTTCTTATTCATTATAAATTCATTAACAAGTTAAAATGAATGAAATAATTTTAGCACAAACTACAATTTGTTCACATTTTGTAAAATAAATAAATATGAATTGTAAGTGAGATTTCATGGTTGCAACCAGTTTTTTGTAATACCGTTTACAGCACTATAGGTGGGAGTGTTGCCCTCTGGTGGTTTACAACGTACATGATGTTTGGTAAATTCGAAGCTTGGTGCTAGCCCAAGAGATTCTGAGTGTAGTTCTTAACTCACAGCATGGAAGCATAGGAATCGTCCTACAGGAGTGGGCAATAAGCTGCACACGAGTCATGCGTTTGCAAGCTTTGGTAGTAATACATTTTCTACACTTCCATGAACATATTTATACTTTTATACTTTATCTGCAACAATGCAATTTGCCTACAGGGATGAATAAATTGCATTCTTTTGTCTTAATCTCAATAAAAGCAAGGGCAGCGGATTTGACCACCAATTCATCATTCATTTGGGATATTGCCTGATATTGGCACCATTTAAAATGGGAGACAAAAAAACATTACAAAAAAATAACCCAATATATGTGCTTTCGGGAAAATGCAGTACTGTAGTCAAAAGAGGGGGGCATTGGAAGGGGGGTTCGGCTCAACACCGGAAGTCTACCCCTTCCGGTCGGCCAGGCTGCTTCCGGATTGCAGAAGAAAGTTGAGGGAGGTTTGGCAGCGACTGGGTTTTACAAAATGGACAGCCAGGGTAGGAAAGTGGTGGTCTGCGACAATGGGACTGGGGTGAGTCTACAGCCATGACCCGATTCATCTTTAATCCAAGTCGTGTTTCAGGCACGTTAAATAAAAGATGCTGTAATGTAGCGTTTGCTGCAACAGGAAGCGGGTTTGCTGTCCTGTCAGCAGGAAAGCTAGCTTGCTCACATAGCAGGCTAGAACCAGTCATCGACGGGCCACAGTGAATGATTGAGCTAAATTAAAAATACACGAAAACAGAATTTACAACTATCCGGTCTTCTCAGCTGCGTTCGTGCATCTAGTCGGGTGACAATCACTGACTATACCATCCACGATTACGTGGACAATTGTATTCCAACTGTTGACATATGCCGATTCATGGAATAAAATGAGTGCATGCAAACGTAGTCACTGTAACGTTAGTTCAGTTAGCTGAGACAGTTTGTTGCATTTTAGTTATTCAATTGGTAAAATATCTTAATCTACCTAATCTCACTGGATTGGTTAGTTATCTTGGTGATGTGTGTTTCCGATCTAAAACAGCAGTGATGTATAGATCTAGCGAATTGAGGAACATGATTTCTGTTCCTGTACCGCAGCAAGTAACACCTCCCCATGTCTGGGTGTCAGAAAGACTAGTTAGCATGTTTGTCCTCAAGATATAGCCCCAATCTTGCAGGGACGTCACGAGACATTTATGGTTTTTGGGGGGGCTAAACCATCACTACAGGGGGCTAAGACCCCCCCCCCCGAACAGATTAGCCTCATTAGACGCCATTATTATTTCAAAAGAGTATCTATTTCAAGATACAATCACAACAGCAGGTACAATCAAAGGCTCTGTCAGACCACCAACCAACAAACAATTACAAAATGTTTGAGTAAGTTGTGAGTGTCTGCACTGTGTTCCGCACGGGACTCGAACTCGCAACCTCGGGTTTGTGCGGCGGACAAGATAAGCAAGATGCCGAAAAAAAACGTATAAGATTGAGGTTTACTTTACTGCACAGAACTGTACCTGCTGTCCACCGTTACATTATGCAACTTGCCTATGAATTCACCGATAGATATCATTCTGCTAAAAACAGTCTTGTGGCAAAGATCCAGACGATCTGGTCCAGAAAACATTTAGTCAAAGATATACAGTATTACTTAATAAATACCCATGACCGCAACTACCAAAACTTTTACCTTTCAGTGCAGGAAATGAATAATCCACATTTTCGTCTGGATCTTTAATTCCAAACTTTATTCATTCAAAGCTGTCGCCTCGGCTTTCTCCAGTTTTATAGGCACTCAATTTTCCACGATTCTGCTTAAAACTACAGACGGTAGCCTACACAGTGTCATAACATTAATATCACAAACTGCAAACGGAATGAATTTCAGACTGCAGCGGTCTGTTACGAATTTGTGCAGCGCAGGTAATGCAAAATTAGATATTTCATGAAGAAAAAGTGTGTTGGTGGAGGGGGCAAATGCAAGATTTGGAATATTCTAAACTTTACACTAACCAGGCACGCTTGTTTGGGGGGGCAGGAGCCCCTGATAAAGTGAATGGATGTTTTACAATTACATGTGTAAAATACATGATTGTATTTGTTCTCTGAATGTCGCAAACAAAACGCCTTTCTGAGAATACTTGTTTATGACGCGCCTCCTATAAATCTAAAATAATTAGCTTGTGGTAAGGTTCATATGAAGAGTCTCAACCACTGCCACGCCTCATTAACATATAGGCTACATTCTCCTTGTCGCAATTGTTATGCTGCACACTGTATTTTCCCAAACATGCCTTTGTTTCTTCCTTTGTTTGATTCCAACTGTTCCCCCCTCCCCCCTCAGTTTGTCAAGTGCGGCTATGCAGGCTCCAACTTCCCCGAGCACATCTTCCCTGCACTGGTTGGGAGACCCATCATTCGCTCTACAGCCAAAGTTGGAAACATTGAGATCAAGGTAATCATGTGTCCCTTTTTTTTTATCAGTAGTTATACGATTTCAAGGATGATGATCATATATTTATATAGAAATAAAGTTTTCAGGATAACGTCAATGGATAATTGTTCTCTTCTGCACAAGAATTCTGACAAAGCATTAGGACATACCAGTGTTCTATAAACATGGCATTGAAAAATCAAGTATGAAATGTTTAAGATTACGTAGACAGTGGTATATGTGCTAGTCAGGCACAGTAATTAGCCTACTGTTGAATTTTTTTGTCAGTCCAGGCGACATCCTCACCTCCTGTTACTAACTCCTGTTCCTTCCAAGGCTTTAATGTCTTTGTTCATTGATGTTCGTGTTTATTTCATACATGCCCACCCTTATTTTCCATTCCCTCCTTCTTTGGTGAAGTAGAATGCCCAGAAGATGGTAAGTGCAGGCTGGTGTGTGGCACCTGTCCTTGCCTGCTAGTGTTTTGTTGTGTTTGCGACTCTCTACCAATAATTGAACTACCACTTTATTTATTTACTTATTTTTGTCCTATTTGCACATAAAAAAAACAAAACATTTTTGACTAGCTGGTGGCAGTCTGGCTGGCAGGACAGTGCTGAGCCTAACCGTATGGCTACTTTCATGCGTAGTACAACATACAGTGGCTGTAACAAGGCTTTACTTGCCAGTACAATCACAACCATTAACTGATTCAAACATACAACAGAGGTAACAACAGGGGTAACAGGCGTGCTCCAGCAGAATCCCATGCCAGCCTGGTCCTTTGTGTATGTGGTGGGGGGAGGCAAGAGAGCTCCCCGCAGGGCAGGTCGCTGGCAAATATAGAGTTAAGGAAACACTGGGGCCCAGGTGTGTCCAATTTGCTCCAATGCTCCCCCTGCTGACAGATAGACAGAACAACATAGAGCACGGACACCAGCAGGGGAGCTGGGGAGATGTCACCCAAGGTATATAGCGGGAATAAAACGGTGACTATCAATGGCTTGGCTATTGTTTTGTCGTTATGAACAATGGCAAATAATGTATTAAAACAGCACTGTACCAACACGTAGAAATAAAATAATGACTTTATATTTTCCCCTAGTTTTACCATCCTGTCTTCCCTGTATCTCTTTCTGGATGTTAATGATTCAAATATTAGTCGTCGCTGTTTTGCGGCTCCTTCTCCTCCATGTGTAAAAACCCGGCATCATGCTGGCCACACTGCCCATCACCTGCCACGCCTTTACAGCCCCGGCTGCAATAAGGCCACGCCACTGTCACACTGGTTGGCTGGTGTCGGTTGGTCTGTTTTGGGCTAAACACACTTAAAAGTAGCTGCACCTAGTGTAGTGCTATTCTGAAAACCATAGATGGACATTTTGAATAGTAGGCACGTAAAAATGCATAGGTGAAGTAACCTTGTTACATGATGCTGTGCTTATTCTAGGAGAATGTTATTTGCTTGCAAAAACTGGTGGTTAACCAGTTCAACTGTTGACAAATGTACTAATTGTAAGTCGCTTCGGATAAAAGCGACTGCTAAATGCTGTAAAAAAGTAATCGTAACGCATCCGCTTTCAAATAGGGCTGCACCTAACGATTATTTTTTAAATCTATTTTAATCTAGCGATTATTTATTCCAATTAGTTGACTAAACTAATGATTTGTTCTCAATTAATCTAATCTAATATTTGAATACTCCAGGTTTAACAATTAAAATGACCAAAAAGCACTTTAACCAATAGTCAACATTTCATTGTAACTGCAATAGAGGTGCAGTTTTGCAAAGTCGAAGTCTGACCGAATAAATAAATTGCTAAGATCAGTTTAATTGACACTTCTTTCACTTCAAGTAAGAGAGTCAACAAAAACGTGGACAAAATCTGGATAAAGTTATCCATGCTGCTTTGCCTTGTCCTTTTAAAAAAAAAAAAGAAACCTGGCTTGCCATATTAAGAGGGCGTTTTGATTTCACACTCATGCACACAACGCAAGCTGTCATTCCGATCAGATGAAAGACTGGACTGCATGTTGCATATGAGCAAAACTATTCCGACTGACGTTGGGTAATGCAATGTTGTTCTTTGTCACGCTTCATGTACAAAGTAAAATTATGCTGACATCCTGTTGGACAATGGCAAGCCAATAAACTTGTAAACACCATTCAAAGTGTGTGTGCGCTGCTGATGCTAACTTGTGACTGGCAAGAGTTAACTTGGAAACCAGCATAGCTATTAAGCCCAAGGTGTTACAAAGCTAGCAAACATTATCTTACCCTAATTAATATTAGCTAACTGAACTGTAAACTTAATTTTTTAACATCGGTGTGATGAATGAACTATTATTTTAAAATCAACTTCCAGTTACTCGATGCACTTTTTTTTTATATCGAGAGGTGTGGCTAACACTCATCTAACACAGCAGCTGTTTACACTGACAGACTGTCTTGCATGTGGCAAGGGGGGCTTTTTTTTTTTTTGTATGAATGCGGCTAAAATGGCTGTGTGCTCTAGCTAGGAGGGTGAACAATAGTGATTCCGGTAGTAAAAGCATGAAAACCTGTTTCTTGTGCATGCTGGGTAATTGATTTCAACAGTATATTTTCTCAAAGGGTGCAATGCGTATTTATATGAATTTAAGTGGTAAAAGTGCGTCTTTAAATGAGACGCTAAATTACCTAATTGTAATTGTCTCTAGTTTCTTTGATTTTTACCAAATGAAAAGACTGCCAAGCCATGATCAGGTGATTTCCTGGCTATAAACTATGCCCCAGATTTTCCTAATTGACAACATTTAGTACTTGCTAAGATAATGCTTCCTTTTGACACTGACGATAACGGTTAAACTTTCAGTCATGTCCTTTATGAATAAAGTAAGCAAATCTTTATTTTATATAAACAGTGGTTACACGCTAAAGCACGGACATGAATAAAAAAACTAAAATGGAACAAAAGTATATCTAGGCAATATAAAAACTGTGCATAGGTACTACACCCATTTTCATGTATGAATATTAGAGCTCCACTCTGACCTTTCACCTGACCCCTCCGCCCCCCTGTCCTTCCCAGGACCTGATGGTGGGGGACGAAGCCAGCGAGCTGCGCTCCATGCTGGAGGTGAACTACCCCATGGAGAACGGCATTGTGAGGAACTGGGACGACATGAAACACCTGTGGGACTACACCTTCGGCCCCGAGAAGCTCAACATCGACTCGCGCAACTGTAAGATCCTGCTCACCGAGCCGCCCATGAACCCCACCAAGAACCGGGAGAAAATCATAGAGGTGTGTCACAGTTACTGCTGGTGTCTGTGCTGGAAACCAGTGGGCGTCAGTGTGGGTGTCATGGCCTCCAGGGGTCGCGAGTTGCTATTTTGGAGGCCCATGATTTCCATCTCTTTGTTTAGTATTTTTCATCTGTTTTTAATATCTTTAATGTTTATCTTTCTTTATCTATCTATAATATGTGTATGGTTATATATGTTTTGTAGGTCTTAGCTCACCCCTTTTTGGTCTTTGGACTGATACTATTGGGTTTCATTGTATCTTTAAAAATGTACTTCTAACACATCTACAATGCTGGTCGACACGTTTCCTGGTAATGTGTTTACACAAGATTACCTGTTCAGATGTATCTCTCACTCGTGTGCCAGTATCATAAACGGGACTTTAAAAGAGTTCTAATGATAGTTAGTCGATAGTCAGTTTCTAAATTCAGCTAACAATTCCTAAATTCAGCAAACGATTCCATTTTTCATCCTGAAAATCAGTGAGGTCTTTCACGTGTTCAGTCTTGATTTTACTTTACGTTTCTTTTTTTAAACCCTTTTTCATATTTCTCCTTCCCTCTTATAGGTGATGTTTGAGACCTACCAGTTTTCTGGAGTCTACATTGCCATTCAAGCTGTCTTGACACTGTACGCTCAAGGTGAGAAGAAAGGATAGTTCGGTACTAAAGGAGTAATGTGGTTTCAGACCTTATTTTCTCATGAAACGATAACCGGTTTCATGATAAAACATTGTTAAAATTCCTGACGGTTAGTATTACCGTTTCAGTTATCAATTATCATAGAACCGTGTTTGATTACCACGCTTACGGTAAATAGCCTATTGTCCAGCATCCACCAAAGTACGAAATAGTCTCACACAGCATGCAACGTGGGTGAGTTTTGCGGCAATGAAAACATGCGGCAATGAAAACATGCTGGAAGGCAATGACGGAGATTTTTCAGGCTTCTAAGCAGATAAAATGTAAAAGAAAGTTACACACCTCACAAGGAGCTGAAGCTGTTGCTTGGTTTTTACTCCCGCCCCTTGCCCGACAATTTGATCGATCCGATTGTTGTCAACGTTGTATTCATTTACCTTTGTTGCTCGCCTGAATTGTTAGTATGTTATTATATTTGTGATTCTACATAAATGTCCTAAAACGTGCATAATATTATGTTAATACTGCACGATCAATGCAGTACAACGTATTTCATAATCAAATTACATAGCGTGCGTGGTGTGGGGCGGATAAAGTCTGTCGGTTTTATGCAGAGTTATGCCTGCCCGCCAAAAATTGCATGCACCTCGCGGGAGCCTTTATTAGACTCAGTAGAAGTAGAATTTCCTTAATACTAATGGTCTGAAATGTATCTGTCAATATTTCTGATGGTGAACTCGGGGTGTTTTTAAATGGGGAAAATGCCAAACTCTGCCAAACTCGATCAAATAAAGCATGTGCTGATAACCCTTTTAGTCCCATCAGTTTGATTTAAAGTGTCCTTACTGAGAGTTAAGGGCTGAATGCATTATTTGGAGGAATTGGTTGTGGCAACGCATCCCCTGTTATTTCATCTTGGGTCATTATTGACCTGACATTCACACTGTCAAGCCAAAATGGCACAAAAATAAAAACACATTCATAGAGAAATAAAGTTGCAGTGTAGATGCATTATTTGGCAGATGTGTAGGTCTATATTATTAGGCTACCTGTGTCAAGTCCTGTGTTGCCAGTGTTGATGTCAAGTCAACAGCTTAAAATTTCATCTGGTAACAATGTTTGACTCTGAAGTGTCTCAAAAGAACCTTTATGAGGCTCATGTAATTCTCGGCGGGCATAACAATTCACATTTGATATGGTTTTTATACTGTATGTTTACATAAGGTATTGGATATGTTATTATTGTAATGTTTATGCAAACAAAAAGTGCATAGTGCTGCTAATTTTATTTGTGTGTTTTATCAGTACTAGTAATACCGCGATAATACTGATAACGTGATAATTGTGGTCACAATAATCGTGATATGAAATTTTCATACCGTTTCATCTCTAATTGATAGTGTTTTTCTGGGACTTTTAATCAGACAACTCCAGGGTGTTTCCTGGCTGAAAATGAGGTGGAGGCGGTGCAGTGTTTCCCACAGGATTTTGTGATACTGTGGTGGGTGGACTTTGAACCCTCTAGCGGGGGCATGGTCCCCTGTAAGAAAATGTTGTACATTTTATAGTTAAATGCATCAATCTGGTGCCATTTAAGCGGTTAGAGCTCTGAAGAACTTTGTGCTCTTGTAAAACAATTTTGTGCTCTAGTAAACAATTTGATTGCAAGGAAATCAGTGTCACCCAAATTTGGTGTCGATGGTACACAACACACTGTCTACCATCATAAATTATGATAAGTATAAAACAAACGGGAGAGATCACGGTACTTTTTTTTTATAGGGCCAACAGTCGCACAAAACAGAATACCAGGCCTGGACGATTACACACACATCCCACTGTAAAGTATTTCTTACGTAAGCATTTGTGTTTTCCAGGCCTTCTTACGGGTGTGGTGGTGGACTCTGGCGACGGTGTAACACACATCTGTCCGGTGTACGAAGGCTTCAGCCTTCCCCATCTCACACGACGCCTGGACATCGCTGGCAGAGACATCACTCGATACCTCATCAAGGTACTGAGCCTGGCGGCCAAGAAACCATCACTGCTTCCTAAATCTGTGTGGCACCAACAAACATTCCACCATCAGTCAAGTAGATCATATTTCTTTCCCATTCTAAAGTTTGCATGCTTTATTCTTCAGGGTGCTATAATTAGATAATTGCACAAGCAGGTGTACCTGTATAGTGTACTGATATTCCTGTGAAAACCTCTCTACGGGCCTGTAACGACCTAAACATCCCCACCCCCACCCAGCTGTTGCTGTTGCGAGGCTACGCCTTCAACCACTCGGCTGACTTTGAGACGGTGAGGATGATGAAGGAAAAGCTCTGCTATGTTGGCTACAACATCGAGCAGGAGCAGAAGTTGGCTTTGGAGACCACCGTGCTGGTGGAGTCCTACACGGTAGGCGCGCACAAAGCCTAAACGTACTGTATACACTATGCTGGTAATGCATGCAGTACACACTGTACACACTACAAGTGCGTACTTTCCCACGTTCAGGCTCAGTCACGAAATACAAATACACAATGGCAAGCAGACGAAACAAGATGAACACCCAAGAAGCTTAGGAAATGCTACAGAACTTGGACCAGGTTGCATTGAAAGCCAATTAGAACACAATAAAAGTCGAGATGGGGAGGAGGAAGCTTATCGCATGAGAGCAGAAAAAAGACATGCCATTCTGCAGTGCTCTGTATGTAATTTACCATGCCATTTTGGACCTAAAAAGAGATTATACATGTTGCGTCTTGGTTATGATTCATATTTTGGTTGAAGAAGACCAGTACATTTTGTATTTATATCTTCTATGTGTTTTCTGACAAGTTACAAGTTAAACGATTGCTGCAATCGTAGACTGAAATACTATTGTCTTTGTTTGTAATAATTGGATTCACAGAGTTTTTTTTTTTTTATCCAAAGAATCGGTAGAATGTATTATCATTACCAAGTAGATATTTATAAATGAACCACTTACAGCTGTAACTACTTTAACTAAGTTAAAAGCATTAGGCAATAGCTTGTCTTAATTTCTGTTTCCTTCTGCTACCTTGGTTTATTTGTAGTTCATTCAACAGTTTTATATAACTAAGTTTAGTTGAACTGGACAGTTTATACCAGCATACACACATGCCCTCTTGTCTAAACATGGAAATGAGTCTTGGTCTCTACGGTTCAGTGGAGTCGCGACACCCCTGTCTGTCTGTCTGTCTGTCTGTCCGTCTGTCTGGTCAGTTTTTACGCCTGTGGAAACATTTACCACAACAGGATGTGTTGTACAATACATGTATCAGTCTGATGTACACCAGACTTGATGGTGATTTGTCAGTACCGTCCACTGTGAGTGGATGTATTGACATCTCTCACATTAACCTTGATACATGGGAACATCCGCATTCAGTGAAATGTTTTGTTTGAGGAGAATAGTTTTATTTTCCAAATGGGGGGAATCTTATTTAATTGACTAAAACTGATTGGGTAACTGAATCTGTTGTTGCATCTAGCTAAGTGGCACATGCATTGTGTCGGCACTGAAGGACACATTAGCACGAGGCTGACTTAAACCTCTGGGAATGAAATGGTCTAGCCTCCTGATACCATCCTGATCTCGCCAACTTCAGTTTGATTTCGCCGTTATCAGTCTGGAACCCCTCAATTCAAAAGCGTTTGTTATAAAAGCAGCGTTAATAAATTTAAGTCAACCATCCATCCACACAATTGGTCAACCGTATACCTTCATCTCACCAATCAGCATGTGTAACATCTAGTGCGCCGATAGAAACAGGTGTAATGTTAACGGTAACCAACACGCAGTATTCATCGACAGTTTAAGCAAAACATCTGTTGACACTTGCCGTGATGACTCTTGCTTTGTAAGACAAATCTTTGTGTAAGAGTACTTTTTATTTTATTTTATTAACACAAAGATTATATTTAGCATGACAGGGGCAGGAAATCGCAAAGAATGCCTAGCAAAATTAGGTGTTAGATTAGCTGCAATACCTAAACGTTCCTTTAGAATATCAAATGCTTTTTTGCAGTTGGGAGAATTGATGTAGATCTTAAGTTTTTTTTCAAATGGGTTGAAGGAGAGAAGGAAACCAGTCTCAATGCAAGTGCAGCCTCAGACAACAATAACATAGCCCCATCTTCTTCACTATTAATGGCGCTAACTGATCAATTAAGCTCTTCCCATAACCAGTTGGTAACAAAGCAAATACGTACATCTTCTCCACTGAGAAAAGCCTTAAATGCTGTTTTCTAGGAATAGTCCGCAAGCAGGCTTGGTTTTCTTTCCAGAACCTCAAAGAGGAAACCGCACAATGTAAATGCAAGCCCTAACCTGTGCATATTGTGTCTTATTGCTGTGTGAGCGAATTTGTGCGTTTTTTTTGTGTGTGTGTGCGTTCTGAAACACTGAGGGACTGTAGCCATCAAGTCCTGAAGTCTGTGTTACATCATTTCCTGTGTGGCCACAGTGCAGCCTTCCACTTCCTCCTGCTGGCCTTGGCTGAATGAAGCCTTTTTATAGACACCCACTCACCCTGCTTGAAACTGAGCCGTGCACCAACCCATCATACAGTATCGGAGTGGAAAACGGTGGTACAAGCGGTTCTCAACCATACAGTCTATGTTCGCAACGTAAAATATACCCACAAGAATCTGCGCTAAGTCGACAGAACAAGGTGCAGGACCTCACAGGCTGCCAGTACAACAGTTTTAGCTCCATTTTGGAAAAGCGTTAATTTCTCAGCTAGATTTATATTCGTAACCATCCTTTCATTCAACATACACATTCTAGAGCATTAGCTGAGACGACATTGAGGCCCATGATTCAGGTTCTCAGCTCAACCAATTACGCAGCAGCAGGCTTCCCAAGCCCCAGAGAGAGGAGCGAATCGTCGTAATAAACATGTCTAAAGCAGCAGGTCTCAAAATAATGAATTATTTGAAAATATTTGAATCTTCTTGTGACTTGTAGGAACACTGGAGCAGAATTGTGAATGTAGTCTTCAACCTGTGTCCATATCATCTTTTTTATTTTATTTTCTCTCTTCTTCTTCCCGTCTTGCTGTCCTCCCTGAACCCCCTGCCCGTCTAGCTGCCTGATGGCAGGGTGATTAAGGTAGGGGGGGAGCGCTTCGAGGCCCCCGAGGCTCTGTTCCAGCCCCACCTCATCAATGTGGAGGGGGTCGGTGTAGCAGAGCTGCTCTTCAACACCATCCATGCTGCTGACATCGACACCAGGTGACACATTACGAATGCTTTCCAGTGGGAATCATTACTGTGTACCGCTATAAGCAAGAAAATAACGGTGTTACAGGCATTTCATAATCTAGCACGAGTATGTCTAATGCACACAATCGATAAATTGTACACGCATTATCCTTATGGATACTAAGGTATTCCAAGTAAGACTTGGTCAGAGATTTGATATTAAAAAAAACCAGGGTCACATTTTCTCCCTTTTCCTGGTCTCTTTACCCCCCCCCTCCCCCCTAAAATAGGGCTGAGTTCTACAAACACATAGTGCTCTCCGGGGGCTCCACCATGTATCCTGGCCTGCCCTCGCGGCTCGAGAGAGAGCTCAAACAGCTCTACCTTGAGCGCGTGCTCAAAGGAGACGTGGACAAGCTCTCGGTAAGACTACGATCCTCTGAACATCGTTTACTGCAAGTTGACTGCATGCGCTCACCACTTGTTGATAAATGGAAGAGTATACATACATACCTACCTACCTACCAACCAACCAACCAACCAACCAACCAATAGTGTTTCAAGAAGTCTAGTTGTCGGGACACCCCTAATCACTAGACCTTAAAACGCTTTTTCTTAAACTATAGTAATTCTGACCTCGCCCGTGCATTGCTCTGAGACTACCACTAGATAGGGCTGTGAGCACCGCGTTAGTTGGCATACAGCCAACTTGCTAGACAACTTTAACTAAAACATTTGTGTATTGCAATCTAATTGGCTTTATACCCAATTAAATACTACACAAACAAAGTGTTTCACTAATTTCACATAGTAAAATTATTTTAATTGTCATTTCAACAAGTGGACATATTTCAGAATGAAACCTCCTCAGAAACAGATATATTTGTAATAAATAAATTTAATTTAGAATGAAACTTCATATATTCTGTATGTACTTTCTAGACCGTAAATTGCAATATGGTTCCAGGGATATATCTTTCCAAGAACATTTACAAATAGCACAGGTCACGGTTTTACATAACGGTACAGATGAAGTAGGTTCCCTTTTTCTGTGAAATGTTATTCTTCACCAGTGTACAGGACACTTCTCTTAGAACATCTTCTTAGAAATCTGACATAACTTCTCCCCGCTGTAGAAATTTAAGATCCGCATCGAAGACCCTCCCAGGCGTAAGCACATGGTCTTCCTGGGCGGAGCCGTGCTCGCTGACATCATGAAGGACAAGGACAACTTCTGGCTAACCAGGGAGGAGTACCAGGAGAAAGGAGTCCGTGTGTTGGAGAAGCTAGGAGTCACTGTCAGATAAAGCACCTGGCGGGGACACACACACACACACACACACGCACCCCTTTCCATTACAGAGTATATAAATCTATTTATCCACGTTTTATTTTTCTTTCCAGGGTCACCTCCCTCCTCCTCTCTTGCTTTTCCTCAATTGCTTGATTCTTATGGGGGCAGGATAGTCTAGTGGTCTGGGTGTTAGACTCCCAGCCGGAAGGTCGTGGGTTCGAGCCCCAGAGTTGGCCTACCTGTAAGCATCCTTGAGCAAGATGCCTAACCCCTCTCTGCTCCATGTAATAGCGCCATGTAATTGTAAGTCGCTTTGAATAAAAGCGTCTGCTAAATGAACTGTAATTCTAATTGAAATTGTTATGGCTAGTAGGATGGATGATACAGAGGGATGGTGGGCATCACCTGGGGTACATTATGGTTAGCCTTTTATAATTGGATGGTCATTCAGTACCTTCACATCCTCTGATCTAGCGACTACATTTAGGTGATGTCACCTTTCGTGGAATTGGCTTGACACCTCTTAAAGCTCTGTGAGACATTCCTCTCTTTGCAGAGGGCGTAAAGCCTTTTCTCTTCCACCTCTTAGGAACAACAGGAGGGTGATGTTGCTTCACCCATGTACTTTCTGGTCTGGCTTTAACTCATTTAATCAGGGTAAGACGTAAAAGCTGAGCTGCGTTCCAGTTGCCATTAACTTTGCAAACGTGACGGAACATATTTCCTCTCTTTGTTGTTACATCAGCTGCGCAGACTGATTGGCTCTTCCAACCAAAACCAAACCTCTTTTCAGTTTTCAAACTATTCATTAACTTTAGCACCATTTCAAGTTGAAGGCACACTCATTGACTGTGTTATAATGCCCACAGAACCCCAAATAGTGAGGAGCATTTTTCAACTAGGACAGCAAATTGAGAAGTACCTTTTTTTTTTTATGAACATATCGAAAACACGTACAAAACGCAGTCCAGCCTTAAGTTGGAAAACAGTTTTTGGCTTGTCAGTTTGTCTGTGCCTACACCCTACATGGAGAGGAAACCAAATATTTAGTGTTTATTTGTATTCAAATGAAATATCCCTGGCTGATAAAATAGTAAAAGTGTCTGGCTGGGAATAACCAGCCTGCCATATTGTGCAACATTTTGAATACATTTTCTGGTTTAAATACCTTGACAGGACAGCCCTGATAATATAGATATTAATATTAGGGTCTACACCAGAACAAACCACGGGCCAATTTTTTTATCAAGATTAGTACCTGTTCAACGTCCATAAAGGACAAATCTCATTTTCTGTTTTTCTTTTTTTTTTTTATGGAAGATGATTTGTGGTGACCGAAGTTCCTCCATGCATTTATGAAGAATTGATCATAACAGTGATTTATAAAGGGGATAACCTGCATTAAAGCCTCTTAACCTGTCATTTGTTGTGTGACGGTACATAGGGTGAGAGGGGGGTGGGTGGGGGATTTTAGGAATATTTTTTCCCCTCTGGACCTTCGTAGATCTTCATCAGAATGAATAGGTGTAAGCAATTGTAGCAGTATTACAGAGGCTTTAGTACTTGACCTATCAGATTCTGTCAGATCTAATTTTTAGAGGATGAGGGTGGATAGATGATTTGGAAACGGCAGCACAGGAAAATAACTGTATTTTGTTGATGTTGAAATACTGTTGAGACTTATAATTTGTTTGAATGGTTCTTGAACTTCCAGCAGTTAACATGATGTATATTGGAGACACTTCGATTTTTAAGTATGACAAATGTGTGTTGTTTTTTTCTTTTCTTTTTCATGATTGTCTATCCAGTGCCAAGTGCAGTTATTGTTAACTGGATCTCGTGTTTTTTAACGTTTATTACTTCTGTTTTTATTTCCTTTATTGTTCATAGCATAACTGCCTAACGCTGATTTAAATAAAGAAAAGTGATTTATAAAAATGTTTTTATTTTTAAATATTACTTATTTGTGGACAAACTGTCTTTATACCATATTATTTGTTGTAATTTTAATTGTCGTATTATTTTTTTCGACAATTTTCCATACTATGTTCACTTTATTTTTTTTAACTCGCACATTCAGCACAACTGTGTACTCAATTTTGGATTTAAAAAAACATTATTTTTTAATGCTTTGGCAGAAAACCCATTCACTACCTACATCTTCCAAAATTCATTAATTCTTTTCTCATTCAAACTCAACCACCACCAAAACTATATGTAGGCCGTCTACACGAAATTTTGATGTACTTTTGAATAGTTTTGAATGTTTCAAAATTTCAAATGGACGACAATGTAGTATATTCAAAATCTTACAGAAAGAGTAATAGGTACAAACTTCTTGTTTGAGCATTTTTACTGTATATAGATCTTACTCTAAATTATTAGAGTAATGTAGGCTAATTGTATTATGAGTGTTGATGTTTTGGTAGAATTTGTTATTTTGAGACGGTGACAAAGTGGTCTGTTGATTAGCAATTTGGGCATGAAAGTGGACTCAATAGTGCTTGCTTGTTAACAATCGTAAAATAAACAGTAGCGACCTCGAGTGAGCATACAGACACTAACCTCCAAATTCATCCGATATGGAAGATCAGTAGCCTACAGCTTAGCATCTCCATAGACCCAGGTAGAGATCAGCGGTCCTCGAAAGAGTTTGTGTTTACTCTATAGAATATATTTTTGCCATTATCTTGGTGTGGAAGATGTCCGTTCTGGGGCTGCAGAGACCCCGGAGAAGGAACTGGAAGTGACTGGAGAGCTCTGTCACCACCAGGGGAACCGACTTGTTTTGAGCCTGACAAAAATCGCAGCCAGACTGTTCCGGCCTTGTTCCAGTCTCGTCCCCAGGGTCCGGTCGATTCCTCCCTGTCTTGCTCCGTATCTATGGTGTGTTATAAGGCTTGCTTTTGCGTGCAAGTATATTAATACATACTGTGTTTTTGTAACAAAGCACACATCCTAAGGCTGGGTGTGTTGTCCACAAGATGGCGGTAGAGAGACATTCCTTAACAGTGGAGTTTAGGTTGGGGATTTACATTAGGCCTGTGTGCCATTGACTTTCAGTACATCTCCATCAGGCAATTCAGGCGTTACCTTACCAGGTCAAGGACAGGTAGCTATGTTGAGTGTTTGCAATCAAATTTGAAAAAAACAAACAGAAGAAATGTATTCTAATTTAGAAAAAAGGTAACTTCAAAAGCAAACACCCAATGTGTGGACAATATATGCATGAGACTCGTAAAAAATACCCTGAAAAATATTAAAATTGTTACTATAGTTGAGGCAGGAGTGCTACCTTAGTTTCTCTGTGCACATCTTTAAAATGCAGAGGAAGTGAGTGCTACATACCCAAAGAGGGGCCACAGGGACCCCATTACCAGAGGAGATATCTTAAATGTTTGCACATGTGGACCGCAATGCTGTTTGCAGCCATCAAGCTGCTTAGCAGGCCCCAAAGCCCTTAGGGACCCTCTTTTTCTTCCCCCTCTCTCTCTCGTTTTCTGTCCCTCACCCTCCCCTTCTGCTCTCTCTCTCTCTCCTCCTCCATCATTATCACCCACATGGTTTTCCCAGAGACATCCGGAGTGAAACAGCCCGATGTCCTCGATAGCTATCACATGTTCCGGCTGCAGAAAGCAAGGGGATTGGGGACTCACAGTTCTACCCCTAACGGTATTTTTGTTTTTTTTGTTTCTTGTTAAATGTTAAACGCTGTGAACGCTAGCTTGATATAAAAGACATCCACATTTTGTTAGGTGGTTAATGTTGAACTTTAGCTTATTGGTTTATCAGATACTAACTGCATTTATCACTTGCTTGGAAAGACATGATTTATGTTCACGAATAGCACTGAAATTGTTAATTAAAGCAAAATCAAACTTGTAGATAACCCTATTTACATATCCCAGAATAGGTTTATAATTTTCGATCTAGTCCAGCCAATCAAAGCTATAACTTGAACGTTACAGTTTATTGTGTTGTGGCGACACCTACAGAAAGTAAGTGGTCAACGATCACTTCCCAACCAAACTGTCTCATGTGTGATGTCATTGTATGGACAGTATTACCTCAATCATTGATAAATCACAGAAAAAAAACTGACATCTATATCAAAGTTTCAGACTGCTTCTTTAGAAAAAATAACCAAACATCAAACGTGTGTGTTTATATTTTCTCTCATTTTATTGGAGGCTGAAGATAAGACACCCTGGCCACCACTCAGGTTCTACTAAGTACTTCTTATCCTTCTGGAAAGCAAGAGCTATATCCATTGTACCTATTAGAAACAGTTATTTAAAAAAAATAGAAATAAAAATGTACAACATACACTTGATATATATAATATATTTTTTGCTCTTTTTTACAGAGGTAAAAATACTTGGCGTAAAAAAAAAAAAAAGTCTAATTTATTACAGGGAGCGTTTTCTTAATTTTGACGTAAATACAGGAGGACAGAGAGAGGATCCTTTCAGGCACTTGAAAATGGCTCTGATGCGTGGATAACATAGGAACACACCTGCGTGCATACCCAGCTGGTTATGCCCCACTTTCCTTTACAAGCAACATATTGTACTGGGCCGGCTTTTATGAGTCAGGCCATGGCAGACTTCAGAGCTAGAAAGGGGAAGTGGTGCACCAACATGAGCACACATTTACACGTTTTCACACACACACACACACGAGCTAAGGAACTGGTACAGGATGTGTTGGACAGACAAACAGGAAGGATAAAGGACATCCTCAGGTATTCTACATTTGATCTATTGTAAGATACATTTCCTTGGCAACGACACACAGGGGTGTGTTAGTCAGAGAACATTTTAGACACACACTTCCTCAGAATCTCCACGGGAGAACTACATTTTTTTCTTTGTTTACAACCTGGTGAGTGCGTTCCCCGTCACGCTCATTCTGCGACCGACTTTGTAACGGCAAATTAACCTGAAGATGCTTGTGTAGTGTTGTGCTTTCATTGTCAAAGTGTGACCGGACGGGCTGTAGTGTGACTCAAAGCGGCGCACGACGGGATTGGACAGAAAGGATTTCAGGGTGGGACTGACGGTTATGATGATTGTGCACCGCAGGTGAACCAGAGGCCATAACTTCATACACTTGTAACCTTGTTACGAGTTCTTTCTCCATAAAAATATAGTTTACGTCAAGCTTAGTGTGTACAATTCATTAGGCTGAATGCTTGGCTCCTTAACACTTCACTACTACTTCTAAGGGAGGGAAACAAATGTTTAAACTTGAGAGCAACGGTTCCCAGGTCCATATTACAGCACAAGGCATGACAGGTACGACGATAATGTAATCTTGTTGGATTTCTGTCAATGCTCCGCCCTAGCAAAACCAGAGCCTTGAGTCTCAAGTATACAGATGGAGATGTAACATGGAAATGATTATTTCTTTTAGGAATTTAGGCACTATTAAGAAACAACATAAAACAGGGTCGCCTCATGAATCTCTTAAGTATTGAAACACAATCCCGGGCGCTTCTTCCATTGAGCTGTCAGTCAATTACAGCCAGTACCCAGCATCCTTTGGCTGGTGTTATCAGTTCAGTAAGGAAATGTGCTATAAATAAATAGGGTAGAATGACTAATCTTTGGGATATCAGAAGATTAAGAGGAGTACCATTTTTCTTCTGCCGAGCAAATTCGGCTGAGGTTGCGCAAGCTAGGTTGACTATATACAGTAGCTTTAACGTAAGCTGTAGTAGAAAAACGAGAAAGGCCTCGCTGCAAATGAACGCACGCCTACCAATGTCCAACCGCTACCCACGCGCACGTACACAAGCACACTCACAAATACACACATGCATGCACGCTCAGAGTCTAGTGTCTACACTACTCGATGTGGAGTTGAGCTAAACAGGAGGTGGTAATGGAGGCGGATATGAACAAAATGTCTGTGCTTAAATCAGAATGAAAAGAAAAAGAGAAATGATTCAAGTTCTTCTACGCTGAGTCAGTGTACAAAGTATAAAGTACCTGCATATCTGATACATGAAATATTAGTCAGCTATTTTAAAAAAAAGGCCCCCCGAAAGAACTTTCTCTCCCTAAAAACAGAGCTTTAAACGGCCACGTGGCACGCTGAGAGAATTGTCTGTCATAGTGGGGGGTGGAGCTTATCTTTCCCGGCCATGTAGATGCGAGTGTTTCTTTTATTTATTTCAGTGTTCGTCTGGAATTTGTATAGAAACCCAGATGTCTTAAACCAAAGCAAATCCATGTCTTCTTAAACTCCAGCCCCACCTGTCCCCTCCAACCCCACACACTTATGCTGGGTTGCGTGGATCAACTCACGGCTTTGTGGCGGCCTCCACAACAGCCGCAGGCCAAGCCGGCCCGATGGCAGGCGTGGAGGGGTGGGTAGAGGCACAGGCACGGCGCAACCAGAGACAGCCCCACCAGGGCTAACCAGCGTGTGCCCAGACGGCCTCCACCGGCACCCTCTGCCCCCTCACAGGAGCAGGGGTCCGAGTAGTCCCCCTCTGGGTCGGACATGCAGTGGTACAGCATGGTGTCTGCCAGCCACATGCAGCTGGCCTGCCGGATGCAGGCCCTCACTGGGTCGGGGGCGTCCTGGCACCGCCCCCTGTGGTTGTCAGAAAGGTAGAAGGCTTCCCCGCAGTGTTCGCACTGGGCGCGCTCAGAGCCGTCCGGCTTCGGACCCTTCCCACCGTTGGAGGGGGAGGAGCCAGGGAGAAAGGGCCGCGGCTGGGCTGAGACCACGGAGGAAAAGCCATAGTGGCCGTGGCCCTTGCTGGCCAAGGGTCCGAGGGCAGGGTCAGAGCCCGAGGGGGACCGTGACACCAGCGGGTAGGTATAGTCGTGCTTCTGCACCTCCGTCTTGGCAAACTGAACATAGGACTCCGAGTCATCCGCGTGGATGAACTTGTCGCGCACGGTGGCGTGGCGGTAGTCGTCATAGCCGGAGACACAGCGCTCGAACTGGCGCCCGGACCGATTCTCGGGGCCGTGCTCCCAGCTGCGCTCTCGGGGATTGATGCGGACGATCTCCTCGTCCTTCTCGAAGGTGACGCGGCGTGGCAGACGCGACACCGGCTGCGGGAAGAGGGACGACCGAAACTTACTGACTGAAGACCGGTGGTGGTTTATTACTTATGATCATCCACTACTGCCAACACAATGTGCTTGATACGGACGCTTTCAACAGTTGCTACCTTGCCCTCAAGGAGCAATGAAATGGCTTAAGTATACAGTATAAACATTCATAAAAACCCCTTGTTTATTAGGAACTACTATTACTCAGCAGAAATGTACCGCTATTGTGTTTGGATATGCACATAACTGGGAAAGCTATATGCTAATGCACATGCCGATAAGGGTATTGTTTTTTGTCTATTCTGAGGGTGTGGTGGGCTAAGCCCGAGTTTCCTACCTGGTCCCAGAAGTAGTGGTCAGAGAGCCGGAAGGGGTCGTGGAGGTCATGGCGATGTCCCAGCATGCAGTTCTGTCTCTGGGGAAGGGGCGAGGACTCTAGCTGCTGTAGTGAGCTCTCCAGCCTCTGGGAGGAGTTGGATGAGCTGTCTGTGGCGTTCTGTGGCGACAAACCAGTGCAACAATATGGTTGACAACAAGTACGACGACAAGTATTCACAGTTTGACAAACCAATACTCACTCACCAAAGCCAATAGGTTTGGTGAGTGGAGAGCAGCTATGATTGGTGGGGGGGGAAACGGATAAACAGGTTGGGAAAGCATCTGTCTTACGACCGCAAGACCAAAATAATATGTGGTGAGATGAAAATTGCAGTTTTCTTAAACTGCAACACCACAAATTCTGTGATCTTACCGATTCAGTTGTGAAGTTGAAAATTAGGAGTGGACGAGAGTTCTGCCAACATAAAGCTTCAGTAGTTGTATAATTGTAATAGTAGTTTATTTGTAATATTTTTGTATATGCTATTTAGACCAAAGCTATGCAATTTGACATTGAAATGACCAAGAAGGTAACAAGCCAAGGACCAATTATTTTGGGGGTAGTAGGACTAAAGGTTTCAAACCCCTGAACTAATGCATCTACAAATTACTCTTTAAATTTGTTATAAGCTCCTTAAGACACCAGAGAGTTGGTGTTTTAGGAACTGCAGCAGCACAGGGTGAGATTAGCAGTCGGTCCCAGAAAGGCACAACCAAATTCACTTTCACATTCTTTCCAGGGATCGCTTAAGTCTTCCTGGTACCCGTCACATTGTGACTTGTCCCATGCAGCAAACTCCGCCATCTGGCACTCCCGGGCTGTTAATACAAGCGCTTGCAAGCGCTCCCATGTCCGGGCTTGGTGGGTATGCGTGTGTCTGCTGCAGATATATCCCTGCTCCATGTCCAGAGCTCAGCTCCCCACATGGGCACCATCGTGCAGAGAATTTCCCCCCGGCTTTTTGACAAAGCCTCGGTGCGGCCGGCCAAGAATAACACTAAATGCTCCTTCCTGTTCCAGGCCCCTCCTCACATGGGGAAGGCAGTAAGGGGGAGGGGGGGCTATACTGTTTAGCCCCGCCCCCCAGTTCTATTGTGGCCTTCATGGCTGCCATAATTCAAAATACAGGCTGCGTTTTTACCTCAAGCTATTAAGCACGCATGAAACAGAGGAAAAACATGCAGTGAGAGAGAGATTTGTTGAACATCCGCTATGTATTCTGGATTATGGTGCAATGCTAGAAGTCATCTTCTGCTACCAATTATGTCCATATATTTGTGATAAATCATACTTCAACAGCCCCCCCCCCCTCTCTCTGTGGAGGCCAGAATGGCTTCAAAAGCAGAGAGAAGAGAAACAGAGGGTTGCATTTAAGTTCAGGTTAGCAAACAATGAATACTGCCCCCCCTCGCCTCCCAGAGGCTGTAAATCTACTGCAGTCTCTACA
>JAODLI010000007.1:816459-830632 GCA_027575585.1 Percopsis omiscomaycus | reverse complement strand
CCCCCCCCCAGGAATCGTGAGTATTTCATATGGAATTTTCCCCTGATGTTTAATATATTAATATTATTTTTTATTTAATCAAAGCAACAATGCAATACACAATCATTTGTTTGTTGTTGGTAAACAAAGGATTACCATGACAGGAATACACAGATAATAAAAAGTATACATACAGGCCTTTGAATGACGTCCATACATTTAGTTTGCAGAGAAAGACTGGATCCTCAGAGATACATAGGCTTTGCCATGTAATTATCTCCTCAAGGAGAAATGTAGTTGTCATTCTCCCAGATAGCATAATTATCTAAGTAGGATGAAAAACTCATCACCAGTTTGAAAAACAAGCACTTCAGATCACATCTATTTAGTGCTAAATAGATTGTTAAATAGATTGATAGCACTTGTTGACTAGTAACACATCATACTTTACCTATAGCTACACATAGCGGTTGGCTGCAAATAGAGGTAGAATTAAATAAGTTTACACATTTACAATACAAACTGATACAAACATTTATTGTGATATTTACTCTATTTTGTACATGAAGACTTGCAAGTACAAATCATTAAACTGAGAAGAATTTACTTGAACATAATTATGACCAGAAACCAAAAACTAGACCAACATAATGTGTAAATTAATTTTAAAAAATGCACACAAAAGAAGTTGTAACTTTATAGTTCTCTGACCCCCAGAGTACCTTGCAGCTTCAGCGGAAGAGTGGCGGGCTTTAACGCCTTGCTCAAGAGAACTTGGACAGTAGTTGTTAAGAGAAATAGGTGAGTTACTGATTCATTTCAACCACCAGATTTTCACTGGCGGTGTGAGGCTAATGTTGATGCAGTACAAGACAAGAGGATTTCCCTACTAATGGGCCACAGATTGTTGGTACCTCCATGCACAACCAGAGTTCACCCCTGGATGCTGTAGAGTGTGTTTGTCTAATGAAAGCTTTTGCTCTGCAAGTTTTAGCTAAGAGGTCGGGGTACACAATGACCTGTGCTGAGTAAACAAGGTGTTTCAAGAGTGTTTGGATGTTGAAAGCCAAGTTGGGTTTGTCCAGGCCGGATTGTGAGTTGTGAAAGATCTATGTTGTTATGTGGTTCTTTTTCTTTTTCTTATATTCACATGCATATTGAGACAGGCTACAATGTGTAGTTTAGAGAGTAATTTCGCATTGTGGCCACCTTTAACTCTTGTGACACATTGCAAGGTTACTGGCGAGTTAACATACAGTGGAAACAGTTATTATTATGTCAGTGCTAAAAATGTCTAACCTTTAAGCCCTCTTTCTGTGTTTAACTTGGCCAGGGTGGCCATGTGAGGATCATCTAAGCTTCACCATATAAAGAAATATTGTCCCGTTTGGTCTCGATTCAGGTCAACGCCATTAAGGGTGTATTTTGGTGTTCCGGGGGTAACTTGATCCTTACAGGGCTCCTCTCTCTCCACCAGCAGGCCAAGGCGGGTCCTTCTGCAATTATAATACTTAAAATAATTTCACAAAAGTGGAGCCATCATTAAATAAATTCGGCCTTCTAGTCTTGTTGAGAGTTCACAAGAATTATGACATCATCCGGTCTGAATGACCTTTAGCAGATGTGTGAGCGGAAAAACCTCAAACAATGTGTCAAGAGGTTTCACATTTCAAAAACGTCTGAACGTTGGGAGTTTTCAAACCATTAAATCCGACTATGGGAAGTTAATCTTGAGAAGAAGAATCCCTCACCACTGAGCTTGCAGGGCTTTGCAACAAAACTCCAGAGTGCTCTCTCATTTGCACGTCAATGTAAACAAATAGTGTTTAATTTTACATGAGTATTTGCTTGGCGCCCGACACCCAAAGAGCTCAGCCATATCATTAATAAGCCAGACTTGCTCATCAGACTGTAAATGGCTCACTTCATGTATAAAATATAAGAAGAACAGAGTAGCAGTGCATTTGCCAAGGGAGTGGACTTAGCTGGATGTTATGAAACACGGCAACACCTGGAAATGGCCTCGTTTACACCGACACACCCACAGAGGGTATTTCCATTAAGGTTAATGGACAACACTACAGAGAGTTTAAAAGTATCTTTTGGGATTCCAGATTAAGCCGTTATAGAGCGGGCAGTTTGGGCCACTGTTGTTTGTCCGAGGACCACATTTTTGGGATCAGTAATAACATGGAGCATTTGGAAACAGTGTTGCGTTTCTTTTTTTATAATATTGTTTATGTTTGCTTTATGCTGTTGAGAATTAATATTAAGAAGTTAGTGTTCAAAGACTTTCTGTTATGTGTTTTCCACGTCCCTGGAATCGAAGTTGTGAAAAATGAACCACCATTAAATAACAACAAAGCTATTAGGGCCCTAGTTTCCCGGTCAAGGAGCAAGCGGAGGCGCACGGCGCAAGTTGATCTAAGGTGTGGCCAGTACGTTTTTGCTAATTTTGGGACATGTGGCAGTGGCAGGAATCTGGCGCAACGGGGGCACAGTTGTAAAAGGGTTGGATTAGAATGAATAAATGCTCAGTAGGAGTGGTGGGTGTTGTCTTCAATTACGGACAATTAAATCAGCGCCTCTCATTCCCTTAAACTGCAGTGCGCTGTCGGTCATGGCGAATTTCGGAATAGACGGAAATGTCCAGACCGGCAGAAAAGAAAGGAAACTGTCAAAACTGATGTCCTTGTTCGGGAGGTGCACAGTCACCAAGTGCGCAAATATTGCACCTCAAATAAACCATGATAGGCCTACACGTGCATATATTTTGTTTTGTGATTAAAAAGGTTAAGGACAGTAGTCATTAGTTAAATTATTCACAAAATGGGTTAGGGTTACTACTTTACACAAAAGTTGCGCATGTGATTTTGGATAGGTATGTGCCCGGAAACTACCACACAATGCAAGAGTCTAGTGGTTCTGGGTTCGAGCCCCAGAGTTGGCCTACCTTACAGGCTGCATCCTTGAGCAAGATGCCTGACCCCTATCTGCTCCATGTAATAGCACCATATAATTGTAAGTCGCTTTGGATAAAAGCGTCTGCCAAATGACCTACTGTAATTGTAATTGTAAATACAGTAGGGATGATTAGGGAATGGGAAACTGTGAGGGAGGCAATTGGTAGTGGGAAAGGGCCAAGGAACCGAGAGGACCATACAAGGGAAAGCAGGGCTGAGCGAAAATAATATCTCTCATTAAGAAATGTACCTTGTTGCATCAATTCAAGAATCCTCAGTTAGAAGAATCTGTTGTTGTTGGATTTGAAACATGTCAGAACGCTCTGCTCCCAGCTGAGAAAGTTGAAGAACTATTTAATGAGGGAGTAAGTACGATTTTTGCACAGTTGTTAGCTTGCACAAGACTATGATACTTTGTCCAAACCAACAATATCAAATATTTAATGTTACAAGCATCTCCAATGAGTCTTTGTTATACGTAGCAAGAGTAGCAAGTTATACATCTCGAGTTTTTTATTCCCTAGATCTTTTGCAGAGTGGATAAATTGGCCATGTTCTTCTCTTTGGGCAAGCCGTTTGTCTGCACTGCGGTGTGTAAAACCACTCATGACTGCTTCCACTGCATAGACGCTGTCCTAATTGAGAGATTCACTGAAATGGTTATAGGCTGTTTTCATTTCATGGTCCACTCCACGCATGCACACACACACACACACACACACACACACACAAACCCCTTGTGTATGTGTGGTTTGAATCATGAATAAATTAAATATCCACATACATTGTTATTAAATAAGGATTCAGTGTCACGCTACTGTTGGCTGGCCGATGTTAGCCCTGTATGCCACCCCCGATACTAGCTATGCTTCCCAGCAACAATAAGAATAGAGTTGAGAAGTGTGCGAAGCTTAGGGTTCCGGAGTAAATACTGAATTACCCAATAGGCTGTTCAGCCGTTACTATGGATTCGGCACACGCCAGCATCTAGCTGTTGAGCATTGTGTGTGCAAGAACAATTGATTGCATTCTCTGACTAGCGAGCATTGGCGTGTCACTGAAATCCAGTAATATTGTATTCTTGCCGATATCGTGATTCATTTTTCAGAATGAGGTTACAGTAAATGTGTAAAATAAGGAGAGAATCACACAATATCAGGGTGTATAGAGCACTGAGAGTGAGATCCTCATCAAGTACAGAGATAATGATACTGTAAAGAATAACTTCTAAATTCTAAACATTTGTTCAGTAGTTTCAATCTGAATTCCTGATTTGTTATATATATATTCAGAAAAAATACCCCATGGTACATTATACTTGCGCAGACTAAACCCAAATTAATTACTTCATGACTACCAATTATAATATTTTATCTTTTATTTCATAGTTGGTAAACCTACTCTGAAAGAAATAAGAGATATCAATTGGTTGTGTGTTTACATATATGTAGATATGATATTATTTACCACATTCACCCAAAAAAAAGCGGGAGGTGTACTGTAGGCCTACTTGTAGCTATGCAGAAAGTGGTGATTTCAAGGCAGGACAGTGAGGCAGGACAACCCGTCTTCTACTTAGATTGTGTTGTCAATTTAGGCTAAAATATAATAGATAATATATTCAGTAATAGTCATGATTACAATTTCAATTCGCAGACGCTTTTATCCAAAGCGACTTACAATTACATGGTGCTATTATACGGAGCAGGTAGGGGTTAGGCATCTTGCTCAAGACTCAAGGATGCTTACAGGTAGGCCAACTCTGGGGCTTGAACCCACGACCTGCCGGCTGGGTGTACAACACCCAGATCACTAGACTATCCTGACCCCATTATTAATATATACATATATGAAATTGAGAACGATTCATCTAAATGATTTTCAACGTTTTACAAACACAACAAAGACGGATGCGTTTCATTTAGGGCTTCATACTCTTTTTAAAAAGCTAATACTGTTACAATGGATTATCGTTATTGTGGGTGCTTTCAACAAAGACTGTTGTTTATGTGACACTGTGAATGTCCCACATGAGTTTACTCCCTGTTGGTGTAGTTAAGAATAAAGTAAGCAAGTGTAATTACTTAACCGTACATTCTGCAGTATATAAAAAGAAAAGAGAATGAAACATGGTGACAGCAGTCTGAATTCATCAGAGAGAAATTCGCTAAATAAAAACGTCAACTGAGGAGTGTAAAAAAAAACTCAATTTTGTGCATCGACTCCAACAATTTGTCGAAGTCTTGGAAGTCTTGGAGGGACTGATTCTATATTTGGATTTAACCGTGGGGATGCTGAGGAATCCGTTAAAGTTAAGCTGTTCCACTACATCTTCGGCGAGGGAATTGTGTGAAATGTTAACCACTGTAAGGGTAACGGTTCATATGCTGATAGAAATCTTTTAATTCAGAACTCACAGAGTCCACAATCATAACATGCCACGGCGGGCCAGAATATATTGCCGCAACGAGACATTTTGAATCTTCGAACATAACCCATGGATGGATTGACATGCATACAGGCAACCCATGCTGGTCCCTCCATTGGGAGTTAACAGCTGACCTACCTTTTACATAGTTCCATGTAGCTAGAGTGTCCGACAGTTTAGATTTGTACTTTGTACAATACACATATTCAATATGATAATACAAAGACTTTACTGGATTCTACATACATGATTTGTTAAAAGGTAGGCTATACTTACCTGGAGTCCTTTCACTTACCTTGTCTCATGAAACCATAACGATATTTGACAACACAGACTACTTACAAACGGTCATCAATTCAACAGCTGTGAATGTCCAAAGACAAAACATTAATATGTTAATATGTTCATTCTGTTAATGCATTTTCTGTCAAAAATAACTAAGCAGATATTGTGTTTTTTTGAGATACAGAGGACTAGATTAGCGTATTAATGTAACATTACCTATCACGTACATTTGAGAACGTAGCTAATTTCTTCCTTCTGCATAGCAGATGATTGGATACAGAGCGACTAGATATATTAATGTAACATTACCTATCACGTACATTTGAGAACGTAGCTAATTCCTTCCTTCTGCATAGCACATGATTGGAAATGGAGGAGGCAACACTAACTTAACATCTAACTGTTTAATTACAGGTTAGCTTTGACGCCTGCAGCTTCTCTCTTCTTTTAAGATGTTGTATAATGACAACAACACAAATTTGCGGGGATATTGTTGTGAAAGAGAAAGGCTGTCGTAGCTCACAGAAGTGTGCCCATAAAGATAATGTTGCACCGTCCAGCATAACTTATCCTTCACAAAATTGCTGCGGCGTGACTTCAGGACCTTCCCAGGCCAGCGATGCAGGAACACCCCTCGTTCCCACCGCTCCCTCGGCTGTAACTAATACCCATGCCAAGTGGCTCGAAGAGCTGGCTTGGGCTAACATTGGCTTTGAGAAATATCAGGTGGTTTTCGTTATGTAGGACTACGTGGCCAACTTTCCCGCTGTAGGTAGGCATACTGGTAGGCTTCGGTACTTTTTTATTTTTTCATCGCCAAACGGTGTACGCCTACTGACGTGACAAAATAATTAAAATTATCAGCATACATTATCTGAGGCCACCTTCTCATGTCATCTAACCAATCAGATATCAGCCTTGGGTGAGGCTTGAAGTGGTAGAAAAACAACGGTAAAAATGGGCGTTGCATTGAAGCACAATGCCAAGTGATGTACGGTGTACGTGTCATTTCACTTAGTAAGGACAACGCTCCATGGCTGGTACGCCTTGCACACACAAATAAACAGGGAGGGTACCTGGGCTTCATATTCTCACTTATAGTCTCTGAGATATCCACCAAGATGTCCACCAAGGAATGAAAACTGTCCAGATGCCTTGTGAATGCAGTTGGGCCCACTGTAAGCGTGCCGTGTGCAGGCCAGCTACCAGGTGGTGCTCGGTTGGTTCAGCAGTCAACATCTGTGTCTGAACCCACACCCGACTCGTTCCCTTCCAGGTTCTGAAGCGTTTTTCACAGTTCTCGCACACGGTACAGTCCCTGAGGTGTGTCAACATGTCCACCAAGGACTGAAAACTATTCTAATGTCCAATTTGCTTGCAAATTCTATCGGGCCCGCTGTATGCACGTAGCTACCAGCGTTGAGCGCGGTGGTCGGTTGTTCGGTCACAGTCAACCTCTGCATCTAAACCCACACCAGACTCGTTCCATTTCCAAGTTCTGTAGCATTTCCAAAGTTGAGGGCGTTAGTTTTCCTTCATCTGCTTGCCATCGTGGAACTCTCCCCAATGTCTTTAAAACGGAAGCAACAAGTTAACTCGGACCGTGCTCAAGCAATTACCAAGGCAATCAGGGTTTTCATGGCACTGGATATGCACCCTTTTTCAGTTGTTGAAAACAACGGATTCAGCGTATTCAACATGTTCTTTAATGTACTTCTCTTTAGTGTTCCTAATTGATGGAGATTTAATAAAACCTAGATATTTTGGCCTCGTTTTTGCTTATTTAGTGGGATGGTAAATGTTCATTTGTCACAAATTCTTACCTAACAGTCCTGGAATTTGGAAATGGGCTGTTTTACTGCCCTCTTTTGCAATTGAAGTAGGAGACAACAGCGTTTGAGGTTCACGGTATTTCAGTTCCATGTACCGAACTCTCCTTATTGACCTATGCCAAGGTAAATACAGTTTTCCATTCTATGTCCCCTTTAACACACAGGACCTTATGGTGTGGGGAAGCACTATTTTCATTTTTCCAATTCAATGTATGTATTGTGAGGATAAACATAGTCAGATCTGAAATGAATGTACAAATTCTTCCTAGCCATTCATTTTCCATGCGGAACAATAGTAACAGAAGTAACAAGATTTAAATGTCAGGTTAAATGATAGTAATGACAGAACTGTCTTCAGCCCTGGAGGTTAATACAAACACCCTTCCTTATTTTCAAATTTTATTCTACCTAACTTCAGTCCGCAAAACCATCATAAGTTATGTACTATATCATACTTCAATAACAGTAAGTTGTATGCTGAAATATACCAGCCTCAATGCATAGTAAACATGTGGTCTGTTTCAGAGCGAATCATTTAGAATACACAAAGAGTGCTTGAAGCAACCCGACATGACCAAGTCAGCGTTCTCGACAATCAGCCAAGCGAAAAAGACACAAACACGCCATTTTGGAGGTTTAGACGTTCCATGTGGCCTGTTCTAAATCTGGGGGTTAATCGCATTAATATTTCACCAGACATCCATTAATTTGGTTGTTATCATGCCTTATGTATAGCCTGCTTTCATAAACCTCCTATTCCGGATCCCACCGAATTCTTCAGGATCTCTCGGATGTTTGAATATGCTGTAGGTGTAATGGACTTTGACAGAGTAGGAGTTCATCGGCTGTAACGGCTGTGTAATTTCTTACTGTTCCCCATATTGGTGCGACGATCATTCGTCTCTGTGGAGGAAGGTTGTTTAGCCTGTGCATTTCTTATGCATCATCATGTGTGAGCGTGTGTTTATGTGTATGTTTTTGCATTTGTGACAGTGTGTGTGTAAAGACCGTGCGTGTTTACGTTTGTGTATAAGGTTTTGCTGATGTGTGTGTGTGCACATGCAATCGTTTGATCGTGCGTGCGCTTGTGTGTGTGCACGTGTGTGTTAACTTACAGTAGGCACTGCAGGACACAGCCAGAGGGCTATGTGTTTGATCCCAGCCTGTAAAATGGATTGCCTGGTGTCAGGAGCGTGTGTGTGTGTGTGAGTGTGAGTGTGTGTGTGAGTGTGTGAGTGTGTGTGTGTGTGTGTGTGTGACGGGGAGGTCCCTGAGGAAGGCTGTCTTAAGAAGCGTTCCATGGCTTTTGTTAATGCTCACTTTGTCACCCAAACAGGGCAGGAAAGCTAATCAATAGCCTTTGATAGCTACTATTAGTGTTTTAACAAGCTTTTCCTCACGCTGCACTGCCCCTCAAAGGAGTACAGAGGAGACACAGAGAAAGAGAGAGAGAGGAGGAGAGCTCCCTTCATCATCCTCTCCCAAATAGCCTTCTCTCTGTAATGTCTCCTCTTTCTCGTCCATCGGCACACAAATTTGCTGACTTCTGTTTTCATTTAATTCTAAATAAATTGAAAGCTTCTTTGTCTTACCGATTTCTCAGCTTTCAAACCATACACAAAGCTGTTTGTATGCTTCGGTTTTTACAAGTTGACCCCTCTTCGTTTTTATTTGGTTAGCTATTAGTTATTAACGCTATTTTCTTCTTACTTTTTAGTTTTCGGAAAATGAAAAAAGAATTGTCCTAAAAATGTGTCTTTTACCCCATCTTTCTATCTCTCTCTCATAGACAGACCCACACACACACCAATCTCAGCATCCCAGTAGTAACCGGTAGGGGAGCACCTATGCTAAACTAAATCTAATTTGCAGCATCTGCGATTGTCACATCATTAGGATAATTGTTCCCCCCTCAGCCGTAGCCCTGCTGTTTTCTATCAATTTCCACCCCTCAAAACCAAATGATCTGTTCATTTCAAAGGCTCATCTGTGCTTTTTTTTCAATCTCCAGCCACTTCTCCTGAAATTAGGCTGCTTACTTAGAACACATAACGCTAATGACCATAATTAACCCAAAATGGAACTTAAATAATTACGGACCAGGAGGGATTGCTCATTCAAAAGAACACTACATTCATCTTCCATTTGGGAACCTGATCAAGGTGTATTGTGTTGTATCCTTGCAGTGTTTAATCTTCATTTAGTAACAGGCTGAATCATGTGCAGCTGAGCGTCAATATCACTGTGGTCACTTAACTGGGTCGCTGTAAAACTTACTGCATGTTACAGGGACACTCTGGGCTCAATGTTTTCCGACACTGTGCCTGAATTCCGGCGTGTGGCCATTTTAGATTAGAAAAAAGATAATTTTGCCCAGAATATTTGTTCATAATTTGGTTTTAGCAGTTGTGGTTGGACTACAATTACCAGACTACGGTTTCCGACTGAGGAATGGGTGAGAAGTCAGAGTAGATAATGCATTTGGACCTTTCAAATTAACGTGAGGCTTCACGTTTAGAAACTTTTCAATTTGGTGTTCGTGTCTTTCGGGTTGCGACTAGCGATATGCGATATGCGCCACAGCCGTAATCCTTCTGTCTTGTAGCCTAGGCCTACAGCTTGCTAGGCTATGATAGGCTTTGGCTTGGCTTCACGTCGCGCTGCCTTTTCCTTTCCAAATCTTTTTGCCCGCCGGAGACATCATCAGCTGAATTAGGGAAGTGTCGAATTATTTGTACAGAACGACTCGTACGTAGCTGTGAGCCAAGAGCTGAGCTAACATCGATCGCTAATGTAAAAAAAATTCTCAAAACTTTCCTTTTAACAAAAGCTTAGAATAGTAGATAAGGAGAGACCTACACATTAATGTACACATTTTGTCTATGGACATTCACATTCCATGGGTGATTCTGCAATTAGTGATATTCAGATCTTCAAAACAACCTCAACGTTCTTATTTCTGTTTCTACAGATTATGGAATCGGGTAGTAGCCTACCTTTGTAATTATGTATTTATGTTGTTTACTGCAGCTGTAACGTGGAACAAAGTTTTGATGTGGTTACAGTTTGATGATGTGGGCTTCATCAATGACATAGTCTCCCATGCAAACTCAAATAGTTTATCTATAAAGTAAAGTAACAAAACATGTTGAATGCCAACTTAGTATTTGTTATTGTTTGTTATTTGTATCAGTTGTGGTAATAAACTTTAAGTATATTTCGTGAACCCCCCTCCATTCTTTCTCGTAACCCCCAAACACATTTCAGGCACAGACATTTTCCTTGCTTTAAGCCCACTGGATTCTTGTTTTATCCCCAACAACAGCTACCTGTGTGGTGCCCTTGAGCAATGCTCTTAACCAATGATTGCTACTGTAGAAGTGCTCAGTGGCAGAAAGTCAAGAGAATATGAATATTTTATAAAATGTAAACGTATCAGTTTAGATGTGTGCTAAACTGATATAACTTTCATATTAAAAAAAACTTTCCCCACCCTGTTACATTTTTCTGTTGTTTATAAAGCAGTTTTGTCCATGAATGACCTTGGCTAAGTCATAATAAAGGTTTTTCAACATTGATATCCCTCCTCGGTGTGGTCTAGGGAGCAAGGCGTTATGGGTATTGAGAGACGACAGAGCATGCAGCCTTGGTGACCCAGGTGGGGCCAATCTTCCCTCCCAGCAAGATCCAATAAGACCCATTAGAGAGGTCTGGCCTGGTTCATTTGAGCGTCACAGTTAACAGCCTTGCACAGACAGTACAACAACCTGTCCCTACAGAAAGCAACAGCCTCGCTCATTACCACACACACACACTCAGGGTTTACGTGACCTTTAGCATTAGCAAAAGATAAATCTGTAAAGTCGGTTATAGTATAACCGACTTTACAGATTTATCTAACCATATAACTGCTATACGAGGTGTAAACTAGATTTGACTTGAGCCAGAAATTTGCGTTAATACATTTCATACCCTGGTCTATTTTTGTCAGGTCAAACCAAGGACAGGACAGCAGAAGCTGTGCTCAGAAAGCTCCTCCTGCTAATGAAAGTTTGTCGGGCATTTTTACGTGGTGTTTGATGATGATGAAGATAAGGTGAAGAAAATACCACCTGCTGAAAGGCTGGAGGATAACCAGACCTGGATAAATGCAATCTCAGCCGTCTATCTACGTTCCTGTTTCCGTCGTATTGCATCCCGCTAAAGAGAGACGAGAGGGAGGTTTTGTTTGCTTGTTCTTTATGGGGTTTACAGTAATGCTTAGAGGGTGAAATTATTCCTGGAGCCTGCAAGTTTAATTATTTCCCTCTCGTATCAATACAGTCCACCGACGTAATTTCCGTGTTGATCTGATTAAAGAAATATTACATTCTGCCAGGGCATGGGCAAATTGACTTTGGTGGCAAGGTCTTGACAAGAAGCAGACACACAGCTTTATGCATCAGTGACGGCATAACCATATTATCCATGCACTGCTTCCTTCAGTTGAAAGCAAGATGAAGCCTGTTTCCAATGAAGACAAAAGAAGAGAGGAGGAAAATTCGGGAGGCAGAGAGAACATGCACGCCTACACCTTCATAAGGACCATAAACTTCACTCTTATCTGGTTCATTTTCCTGTGTAGTAGGGTTTTTTAGTACAGTGGCAGTAGTAATAATATTAAATGTACTATACATCAGTGATATATGTTGTATGTTATAGTGTACAGTATAACATTTTCACCAAGTGATAAATAGACGTTAAGTTGTAATTGGGGTTCATGAATGGAATACGCAAATATTATAGTGATATAATAATAGTAACTATATAGAAAAGTAAAATAAAATAAAAAAACTTAAAACCAAAAATATTTCTGTCATTATGAGAAGCAAGAATTAAAGAATTAAAGACAGCAGTAAGCCTTTCATTTAAGTTGTAATTATCTGATTTAATAAATTAATATCATCATTATTAGGTTAAATAACTTTCTGCTAGGTTTTGCAAAAATATAGATTTGAGTGACCTAGTTTCCTATTAACGACCTCACGTCCTGTGTTCTGTATGATCCTGATCATCTCAGACCTCAGAATAAACAATCCTTAGTTCTAAATTCCTTGAGAGTTGAGGTAAAAGTTTTTCACAGCAACCACATGTCTATTATTTTGTCAAAACCGCTTTGCAGGTCAGATTCCAGTGAAGAATATATCCGGTTGGTGATGTCAATTCTTTTAATGAATAAGCACAATCCCTTTTTCGGATCAAGCATTATCAATGATGTCTCAGTGTACAGTGCTGATAGAGAGACACAGCTTTTATACCTACAACGCTTCGTCAGGCCTTGCCTGACAGAGATGGATAGAGTCGAACATCAAAAGGATGTGCAATAAAAAGAAAAGATGAGATGAGAATAGTAAGTGAAAGAAGCTGGCGGAAGAAAGGAAGGTTTAGGTATTTTTCAAATAAGGACCAAGTTTATTTAAAACGATTAAACAAAATAATGTGAATGAAATAAAACATTAAACATTAAAAGAAGGAAAATCAAAATGTAAGCCATATGTTTTGTTCATCATAAGATACTCCATAAAACACAAACGATAAACATGCCAATAGAAAGGGGGGGGGGGAGCGGCTAAAAGACTACTGCCATTTGCTTGGGTGTACACCTGTACATGGAACAGGTGTTTTTCCGCCCCACTTGCAGGCCCCCTGATTAGGAGCCGCCACGCTTGCCTTCACCCGCCAAAGGATGGCTTATCCCCATCAGCATAGCGCAGGCCCTTGGTAAGATTATGGTTAATTAGCCAGCAGACAGCCACAGGCAGGGGGGCTGAAGGAACCATTCCCCACGCAAGCTTCCTATAGACACACGTGTATTTAATATACGGTTCACAAAGGCGCTTTCCTTTTATAAATGAATGGTTTGGATTTTGGTTCATTGACCCAATTTCTTTTGCAACGAATAGACTGTGGAAAATACACTGCTCAAAAAAATTAACACTGAAATCACACACCGGGTCTCGATGAGCGAAATACAGTATATTAAAAGATCTAAATCCTTTTCTCAACATTGTGCAATTCGTTGAGAACAAAATTATGTAACAATGGTCAATGGAAACCAAAATGAAGGCTGGATTCAAACTCACACTAAAAATCACAGTAAACAATTGAAATCACAGGCGGTTCCAACTTGCGGCATCACGGCAACTCATGATGAGACTCAATGGTGTGCACGTGGCCCCCACGTGCCTTCATGCACTCCCAACCACATCTGGGCATGTTCCTCATGAGATGGCGGATGGTGCCTTGGGCGATCTCCTCCCAGACCTGGATCAGGGCATCAGTGAGCTCCTGGACAGTCTGTGGTGCTACTTAGCGGCGTCGGATGCACCGATACATAACGTCCCAGAGGTTCTCCATTGGATTCAGGTCTGGGGAACGTGAGGGTCAGTCAATGGCATCAATGCCTTCATCATCCAGGAACTGCCTACACACTCTGGCCACATGAGGCCAGGCATTGGCCTGCACCAGGAGGAACCCAGGGCCCACTGCACCAGCGTAAGGTCTGGCGATGGGTCTGAGGATTTCATCTCGGTGCCTAACAGCAGTCAGGGTTCCGTTGGCTAGCACGCGGAGGTCTGTGTGACCCTCCAAGGATATGCCTCCCCAGACCATCACTGACCATCACCGCCAAACCGGTCATGCTGGAT
>JAODLI010000007.1:762892-781456 GCA_027575585.1 Percopsis omiscomaycus | reverse complement strand
AAACAAAAAAATAAAGTGTGTGAGAGAGAGAGAGAGAGAGAGAGAGTGAGCGAGGGGATAAGAAAGGGGGGAGGAAAGAAGGAGACGGGACAAAGGAAAGGAAGAAGGGAAGAGAGCGAGAGAGAGAGAGAGAGAGTGGAAGAGATGGAGGGGAGATTTAAACAGATGAGTGGAGTGCACTCCTGCTGCCAACGGCTCAATCCTGCTGATCACACAGCTGGCAGGGGCCAGTGATATGAATGCCACATGACACCGTCCTCACATTAGGACAGGCGAGCCCAGGGGTGGTGCCATACCTCCACAGACAGGACTTTACACAGCACATAAATCTGAATCTAAATCCAATAATTGTTCGGTTAACATCTGCCTGTCCCCAAGAAAGGTAAACCCTCCACACACTTTTTCTATTTGTATCCACTTACATTCGCCTGAGGGGTTTTGACCATTTCAAGGATGTATAAGGATTCATTGTCTGTTCATTGGACAAATGTATTCTAGTGTGTTTCCAAAACTGATCCATAATAGCTGAAATAAAGCGATATTGACATTTATTGAACTCTTGATTTGATATAGTTTCTGTATCTCAATATAAATCTACATGATGGTTGTTCGGGATGGAAGAATATTTTTGGTTGCCGGTATCCAATGAGCAGGAAACGATAGAGCTAAGTGTCTAACAAATGTTCAATGCTTTAGGAACAGAAAGAATTAACTCGCAAATACCTTTTTGTCATTCAATTTATGATAACAGTGCAATACTGATTACAATTACAAAATCAATAGAAAAATGAAGTTTAGTGCATTGTGATTTTATTCGCTCAACAAAACTAGAAAGTTCACTTTCTCCTGATATAACCTTTCCCTTGCAGCGATAGAATGTAATACCCTCAGAGATAGCGAAACATTTATCTTCCATTTGCAGCCCAAGGATCAACGCTCCACTTAACCTCCCAAGGGATGAAATTACAAGTTTGACTTCAACCAGCGATATTGTCTCATTGCAGGTGTCATTACCCCAGCTTATAATTGACAGAAGCATTAACATGTCATTAACACATAAGCTTAGACTTATATTTGAACCTTTTAATGAGGCCATCATTCAACATTAATAGATTAGTTATCGCGCGTAATGACTGAGGTGTCTTTGGCTGTCCCCCGTAGGTCGGCATAAAGAATACTCAGCATAATGTTGGCGAAGGGAGATCGCTGCTTAGGGAAATGAGAAGAGAGGCCACGCGGGGCCAACGTCAAGAGGCACAGGTGGTCGCTGACTTCCATGGAGGAAGCGTAAGGTGAGGGGGATAATGAATATGAGAGGCCATGTACGCGGTATGCAAATCGACGCGTCGTCAAAGTAAGTCGGGAAGTAAGTCGGAAGCCGTTATCCTTTAGGACATGACGAGACACGTATCTGAACGTGACATGAGAAACTACTTTCGGAGACACTGACCATTTCACATTTGAAGGTGTATTTATATATTTTTTATTAGGCAAAGAACATTATCTAAGAATTGTCCTTTTTTCATGTGAATACATGAAAAAACATTTATGTATATCATGCGTTTTTGCTTCTGGAATGAAGATTATTTGGGTGCCAACGTAAATTTGACTATTGATTTCCTTCAATGTATTGACTTCTCCATCCTGAGTGTTTGCACCCATGCCACATACTAATCACTCTAAAACTGGAGCTCTAATGTGGTCTTGTTTACGCCAGGCCTTGAATTAAAGACTACAATTAATCTCCCAGAATGCCTTCTCTCACCTCGGCCAGAGCGATGATTGATTAAAGCTGCCTCGGCATGGCAGTAGCCAGCCCTAGATAGAGTTTCACCACGGGCTCTGTGATTGGCCCTTGTGCTAGACTCGTGGCTCATGGACCTTTTGAAGCAATCACAACTCCTATTTTTCTATCCCCCTCCTCTGATGTGAAAAGCAGGTAGGTGCTCCCTGACCTCCCTGTCTTTTCCCCTTCCCTCCATCTCTGAGTCCTAACGGACTTGGTGATGGATAGTACTTTACTCCTCTGAAACACATTGTTTTCTTTAGCGCAGCAGGGTATTCTATTTGCAGAGGTCTGGACGTTGAAGTATTATGGAGATCTATCATTGGAGAGGCACATGTAGCTTCCTCCAACAGAAAGAGCATTTGTAAGTGATCGCTGGCCTTCTGCGGGAACCAGAACCAGCCTTTTTATACGATTATAAAGATTCCTGTATACAGAGGCCAGACCTGATTCACCTTCTTAGCATTTATTTTGTCCTCCTTCTAAGTCCCTAACTGGCCTATGTTGTCGGGAACGTTTTTAAATCACAGAACAATATACGACATTTAGGCCTCCCTTTCAGTCTAGTGGAAAAAACACGACAAACTTTTTAACAAACTGTTAAGGAAATGAATTCACGAAAAGGGGGTAGTAGTGTGTATTATTTGGCCACTGAGAGGTAGAGGGATGCGGAAGGTCCCCCGCACGACACTCACATACATGGGGACTCCCGGGGGTGCGTGTGCGCGCATGAACTGCACCCGAGTAGCGGTATCACGCAACGGCACACCATAGACCTTACACACCATTCCTTTAAAAAGAACTAAAGGACACAAAAATGCTCAGGTCTTTTAATGCGGCACGACCTGTGTCTACATGATAAGCACCACTCCTTGTGGACTACAGCTACAAGTTGGACTCCATCATTATCAGCTCATCAAGTGCCCACACTCAGAGCTCTTGTCTCTGGGTGCCTCCCGGTAAAGCAACCCCCTTTGTGGTTTTCTCAAATTACTGTGTCACAATTACCCAAATGGACGACTTCCAAAGAGGGATTACCCGGCCCAAATCTCCCTTTTAGCACCTTGACGCACAAGTCAAACTGTGGCCGCATTTGTTTATAGTGGCAGATGACAACCTTGAACCCATAAACGCTCAGCGGGACGGGGCAACGAAGCTGTTTGGAAAGGCCCGCCTCGCGGCGTTTCCACTGCCCCGTTCCCCTCGGGAGAGACAGAACACATATACAGAGCGCGTGATATGTTTTACATGCCCTGCTCTGCGGGGACGCACGGCTGTTTCAGCGGCGCTGATGGAGTAGGCATGCTGGCTTCGTTGAAACAGATTGAAAATGATGTGAAACACAAACAGGACCCGTTGACTTTAGAAATGCCTGGACCGAAAAAAACTAACATACTTAATAAATAGCATATCGCTTATTTGTTTTTCTGTGAATTTTATGCGAGTGTGAATGTGATATGCTTTTTAATCCACGTCAATATACTATAGTTTTGCTTAAAAGGTTTTTATGGGGGCTCTCACACACATGCAGAGAGACCCCCCCCCCCCCCCCCCACACACACACACACACACACACACACACACAGGCACCAAGGAGGCCAAGCCTTGCTTTGTGACCAGAAGACTAGGGAGCTGAACTCTTGACCCTTCCCGGGGCGAGAGGCCCGGGGGGGGGCTGCAGTATCACAGATCTGATCCAGTCCAGCCAGCCTGGCTTGGCTCTGCCTCTCCCCGGCCTCTCCTCTCCCTGCCCACAGACTCCCCACAGCTGGCACGTAGCACACAGCCGTCACTGTGCAGCCCAAGGTTTTACAAGTGTGCTGGATGAGCTCATGATACAGCCTGAAAATGGCAATAAGTACATTTTTACTTAACTACATGCTAAATCCATGCCGGGACAAATACAGTTCTCAATGAACTCTTAATGAAATATTAGCAATCCCATATTAATCATCAGTGTTGTAATCGTTGCTGCAGTTCAACAAAGCAGACATTTTGTCTTAATTATTATTAATTTATCAGAAATAAGTATTTATTTTGCGATATTGCTAAAACTGAGAATAAGACAATTCTGTAATGTAGAGCTCTGTGTTTTACAACATTACCAAACGAGATTACAGTGCAGAGGTGAACCAGGGGGACTAGAAATTGTGCATACATGAATAGTACAAGCTAGTATGATCTGTACAGTGTAATGGGCTCTTGTTGCAGTTATGGCCTGGGAGATGTCAACAGTTGGACAATCAATAGACGCTAAAAGGTCAAATATGTTTTACAGGAAAAAGTACTGTCTTACAAATACTGAAAAAAAAAAAGTAGCCGGTCATGACATAAAAAAGTATTAATAAGTATATTATTAATGTGGTTTATATGTAATAAGGAAAACACAGAAGCACTTAGATAGATGGATAGTTTATTATATAACATTTTTATATATTTATTATATTCCATTAAAAATATTTGTACGTACACATTATAATCAGTAATTCGTGTAATTATATGATACAATATATTACTGTTTTATATATTCAGAATCTTTCTGAATTAAATATTATTACTAACCAATGTATATTTGCCTAATTTTAATGCAAATTAATCTAATTAAAAGTTGTTTTCACAAAATTAATTTAACAAACTGATAAAACAGGCACTATTACATTTCCTATGCATATGTTACATTAATAATATCATTAATAAGTATAATTACAATAACAATGTGGCAAATGAGGAAAACCATTCTGATATTTAACTATTTGAATAAATCTACAAAATGAATAAATCATGCTAAATGTATTATAATATTGTTGTTAATGATGAATTCCTTTTGTTAACAGACATTAATATGTGCCATGATAGATCACCTCTAGTACAACATGATTCTTCATCAGCATGTTATAATTGCTGCATGGCTTGCTGCTGGCGAGACAATTAACAGTTTTGTTGCAAATGGAGAAGGCGGCAAGACATAGAGACATAACACAAATTATACAGATGAGCCTCTACCCACATCTTTCCTACAAGATCAATAATTGTGGAACGACAGCAATCACACGGAGAGATCTTAATGAAGGGAGACTTAACAAGGCAAGGCCTGCATGCTCGTTGAAGTGCAATTAAATACATTCTTACAGTAACTGCCTTAACTTACACTTGGGAGAAAAGGAATGTATGCACTAACTGAATTAATGGGAAGAATTAAAAACATAGTGGGAAAACATTCAAAATTCTTGTTATTGCTAAATCATTTAGGTTTATTCGCATCGATATCCACATGCTAAGGCAAGCTTTCCCAACTGTACAACTGTGGATCACCGTTCACATGGAAATCTACCGATGGGGGACCTACAGCACATGGTTGTCAGGGTTACAGCACCCCCTGCTGGTTTTGGCCGGGCCGATTGGGACATCTGCCCATATGCCCCCTAGGCTCCACTGCTACCCCTAGCTATCCATACTCCTCACTGCCTGCCAGGTTTACAGATACAGAGAGACTTCATAGCAGTACAAATAAGGGAGATGATGGTTTGATGAGACATATGACATATATGTTTCCTTTTCCTGTTTATGTAGCTAAGGCATTTCACCTTCTATCTGTCAAGAGGGGTCGTGTACCGTAAAAGTACTGTACGTGGAAGCCATATCCCAATTAGGCTAAATTCACTAACCGTTAACAAATGTTAGGGCTACTGCAAATCTTTTGGTAGTAAATAAAAAACATCACATGACAAGGAGAAGTTAGCATACATTACATAATGAGCATACCACCTTCTATACTTACTTGCTGTGTTAAAAATCAATAGCGGTTAATAATACACATTGCCCAGATTCCTGATAAGTGGGATTTGAGTCTTGAGAAGTTTCAAATCTGACTTTGGAATACTAACAGTGAATATTATTTACTGTTAGTATCTCCTTTCCACTGACTATAGTCTGTCTCACCATGACCCTCACAGTTCAGCCTGGGAATATCAAGGTTTCAGAACAAACCCAGAAATATCTAACTGACACAGTGACACTGCTATACCTCCCATGTATGGGGAGAAGGGTGACGCTCCGGGGGGCCGTAGGTCTTGTCGTTAGCCAAGAACGGGCTGATTTCTCTGGGTTACCGGCTGTCTCCTGTGACTCCGCGGCGGAGCGGGGCTGTTCTGTTGTTTCATTATCACAGAGGTTCACATAGCATGGAGAGCCGCCATCATTATCCATCAAGCTTAATGAGACCATCCTGCTGCTGTAAAGGTCAGGCAATTACCGCCAGAGCAGTTTTCATCCTCGCAAATGCGAGGAGGTTGAAGAAGGATTGCTGCAATATAGACACACAGACGCACACAAACGAAAACTTGGGCAGGAAACTCGCATGCACAGTGTGCCGTAGAAGTCTGTATGTTCCAGACGACTTGCCTAGAGTGTTAAAGGTTTTATTTAAAATATATAAAAACACGTTTAGAGACTCCAATCAGTCCTCTTCACTGTTCCCCTGGTTTCTATTTTGTAAATGTCTAGTTGACACCTATTAAACACCTGACCATTCTTTCAGTCTGTAATTGTGATTAAGGGCTGTGGCAATAGACTGAACTTAAAAACATATACAAGGTAGAGGGAAACCACTGAAGTTAGCTGCTTCTGTTTAAAATATAATGTAGTTGTTGGATATCTATCTGATGTTTTCCTTGGTTGCTTTTTTGCCAGGTTTTTTTATGCCTTGGCAAGAGAGCAGGTGTCTTTACAGTCATCTGTGTCATGTGCAGTACATGACAGGCCTGTAATTGGATCAGGCATTGGACCTTTGACCTTTGGCATATGACATCACCAAGAGGTTTAATATGTGTGCGTATGTGTTTGCCAAAAGGCTGCCACTATAACTCTAATAAGACCCAATGTGTCTATAGCTTCTAACAGAAAGTTTAAACAATAAACAGTATTCATCCACAAGACACATTTATTAATCGATACCACAATTCAGTATGGGTGCACTGCAGCAGTTTGACAGCATTGGAGAAAATACGTAAACCACAAACCATCATGCATCACTATTTGACATGTCAGCATGAATTGGTTAAACCTGTCATGCAAGAAACATCTTCAGTGTTCCATTGGAAACTTTCAAAGGGTTGGAAAATTACTTGTTGCTTCAGTTTCCAATGCAACAACAACAACAGAAATTTGGACCTTTTATTACATCATCTTTGATTTTTATATACAAAAAGTGTGACTTACTTACAGTATGAAATACGTTTTACACTGCTATGTTTGTCTTCATGAGGCAGTCTCCAAGAAAAAAAATGAATTAGCATGGTTTACAATGTTAATAAAAGTCACAGATGTTGTATTCACCATCACGTCAAAACCCTGTACCCAGTTTTCTGTCCTTACAAGCGCCATCTTGTTTCCGATGCCACTAGCAAAACTAAGGTAACTTTACGAATCTCTCACAGAGACTCTGAGCGACTGGTTCCAGTGTTTTAACGGCTGGATTAATGGGGTAGCAAGAGGGGCCATAAATTTATAATATAACCACTGAACATACTTGCCAGGACAATTAAGATAACACAACTGGATAGAGGCCCCATGAATCGCTGTGGTAAAGACCGATGGCTTTCTCAGAGAGACGTGCCCTTGAGGCTCCGGGCTGGAAATTGCCGCCTCCGTTCTTTGTATACGAGCGGCCATAAACCCAATACAATCACACATGACTGTTTGCTATAAAGTAAAAAAGACAGGTATTTTTAGGGCATGAAAGACAACCGTGTTGTTCAAGCATATCTTTAGTGTATTTCTTTTTATCTCTGAGGTAATTTTGCCTGACAAGACACCACTGTCTATAGTCCATAGTTTAGTTGGAGCTTGACATTTAAAATATAATTACAGTTGCTACAGTGTTCAAAGGTCAATGGACTTGTCTGTTTTCAACAAAGTGGCTGTCATTAAGCCGATGAGCTTATGTAACAAGCGCTTCAAACATAATTAGCTTAAGACATAGTATTCTGTTTGCAGCACATTAAAGGATATTCTCAGGTATGGTAACAAGTAAATAATCCCCTGCGCGGATATAATAATGACTAAACTAATGTTGAATTTATTCACATTATACCTGAAATATGAATAAAGTAGTGGATGTTAATCATGAAAACTGCCGCTGCAGTTGCAATATTGTGGGAACTGATATGAAAGCATCATACAGATCATTTTTCAACATCTTCACAGGTTTGCCATGTTCACCGGCCCGCCTTATGGCAACCCCCGTCATCTCGCTCAATAAATGAGCGTGCCTCCTCATTTTTGCCATTTGTGGAACGGCGGATGCCTGTGAAACAAAAAGAAAAGAGTGATAAGAGAGTGAAAAATTATATGGAGGGTTTGTAATGAAGATGAAAAGACTTCCTCCGGTGCTTAATGAAGATGCATGCCTGCACTTCTGACACAATACTAATTACGAGCTAGAGGTTTCCATTAATAGCTCATGAAATATTAAGTTCTATTAGCTAATAAAAGCACATTGCAAAAAATAACTCACTAGAACCTTCCAAAGCAGGTAAAGGAGGAGAAAGGATCTAATGTGCTTCTGACTACATTAATACGTCTCACAGATTACGAAGACTGTGACAGAAGCTTCTGTAAGAAGCTCTATCATAGCCCTTGTAATTATAAACACTAGAACTGGAGTGATATTTATTCAGGGAACTTTACATTCATCCTGGTTAATGCCCCACCTTGCCCGCTTATCACAACTTAACTTGACAGTTCATGATACATTTCACCAATGTGAGCGATGCAATATCAGGACATTAAACTGCACCTATATTTGATAAATACTGTATGTCTCCACTGTCTCAGGGAGCTTAAACACTCCTCCTACTGCTCTCATTCAGTTCATACTGGACACCTCACAGAACTGGAATTAAAAAGGAGTTTCAATCATTCAAGATATCATTCCATTCCATCTAGATTCCCCTGGTCAGTCTATTACGTGGAGAGAGCAGTTGTTCTAACGCACACTATACACCACACACTAGTATATGCTAACATGCACTCTATACACACATACAGAAACTCATTTGGCATTCATCAACAGTGGGCGCTCAGCCACAGACACTTACAGTAGCTCTACTAAGGAAGCAAACCATTTCTTCTCAAACCATATCTTAATTAAGTGAGGCGGTTTAAACAGAGAGAAACCCATTTCTCAAATGCATCCTCCCCTCCACCGGAATCCAAGAAGAAGAATTACAGGCGGTATTAGAGAATTAATCATTAATGGTCAGCCAGTAATGATCCTGGGTCTTGCCGTTATTGGTAAATTATAATGAATGATCCCTCGTAAAGCTTGGCCCTGGCCGGGCCCCTACTGCTCCAAGGCCCCTGCAAATGAGAGTGAAAAGCCCCCTAGTCAGCAAGTATGGGCAGCCCTGCCAAGCGCCCGATTGATTTTCTTATTTTTTGTCCCACCAGGCCAGGCCCTGAGGAATGAGTTTTAATTCACGCTGTGCATTATTAAGTCAGGTTCGTTTAACGCTCGCCTGGGCTCACGGACAAGAGGATAAAATACCAAAACGGGGAAAGACTTCGGTTATGCTATTGCTAGCACAAGGTGTGTGTGTGTGTGTGTGTGTGTGTGTGTGTGCGCGTGTGTATTTGAATTTGCGTGTTGTTAAGTGATTGCAAGGTTGGCTTGTCCTTATACCAGACATCAAGTGTGTTTGTGGACGTACTTGTTGGATGGCTTTTCCGTGTCTTTTGTGTCAGCCTGTGTGTGTGTGTGTGTGTGTGGTTCTGTGGGTTATTGCTAGGTGACTTTTGTCCAGCTGTGTGTGTTTCTCTTTAAGCCTGTGTCTGTGAGTGTGTGTGTGTGTGTGTGTGTGTGTGTGTGTGTGTGTGTGTGTGCGTGTGTGTGTGTGTGTGTGTGTGTGGTAGTCATGGCTTGTTCACAGGACCTGAATGGCACCTGTCAGGCCCTTGATTAACGAGGCCCTCTGCCCTTCAATTCCCCAGCCTGTCACTCAGAGAGAGAACATTAATCTTCATCGCCTGCTTGTCAGGTCAGGGCCGGAGCGTCTCTAAGGCCAGGACGCCAGTGTGCATGTGTGTGTGTGTGTGTGTTTGTGTGTGTGTGTGTGTGTGTGTGTGTGTGTGTGTGTGTGTGTGTGTGAGCATGTGTGTGTGTGAGCGTGTGCGTGTGTGTGTGTGTGTATGTGAGCATACAAGGTGTTTGTATGCGTGTTTGGGGGCAGGGTGTCTCTGTTCGTCAGTGCATGTGTAGGGTGCGTGTGTGTGTGTGTGTTGGGCAGGGGGTTAGAAGGACAGAATGGACGTCTGTTTTAAATCTATTTTTCCTTAGACCTTCTGACATTATTTGCATTGTTTATTATATATTTTAACATTCTCCCCCTGTACAAACACACGCACACACACACACACACACACACACACACACACACACACAACAAACAAACAAACAATCAAACTAACAAACGCGCACACACACACACACACACACATACTTTCCTTGTGTGGGTTTTGGGGGGATGGTGTTGTAATAGTTCTAGGCTAATGTGTGTGTGTGTGTGCGTTCACATGTGTGCTGGAGGGTTGTGGTGAGAGGAGACAGATGGAGGACAGGGCTTCCTATGCCAATTGGTCCTCTCCGTTGTCCAGCCCCGCCCCAGAAACCTTCAGCGCTGTCCCACTGGCCAACCAGGCGAGCCCAGCCACATGACCGCCAGCCAATCAGAGGAGCTGGCAGTTCAATTAGGGTGGAATAAAGGAACATTCATCATTCAATTAGGCATCTGTCACCGAGCCACAAAAGGGGGGAAAAACTTCCAGATCAAAACAGAGGAAGAGAGTGAGAGAGAGAGAGAGAGAGAGAGAGAGAGAGAGAGAGAGAGAGAGAGAGAGAGAGAGAGAGAGAGAGAGACTGGCAGACAAAGGTGGAAAAAGAGAAAGCATATTGGTTGAAGATGCAGACATAACTACATAAGAGAAGATTGAAAGTTAAAAAAACAGGGAGTCGAAATAGACTGGGGAAGGAGTAAAGGATGCATATGTCGTTTAGAGGAAAGAAAACTGGGCCTGTATGTAGAATATTCATAATGTTAATTACTTTGCCATCCTGGTGACATTGTTATGACTAACAGCCTGATCCGCTGTAATGAGAAAGCTGAGAACAACAGGCTGGTTATCTACAGCCAAGGCAGGATCATGAGCACATCAGCCATCAGCCATCTCAGCCAAGTGCTCTGTAATCACTCGTCTTCCAGGCCTCACTGGGTTCAACAACAGCACTACATTTTACTAGCACCATAACATATAACTGTATACTGTGCAGTTTGGTCAGCCATATACATAGTCCCCAAATATTTTTAAAAACATTTGCTATTGAATCCTAAAAAAACATTGACTTTGTATTACCAGAGAGACATTAGCAATCTTTCACATTTACTTTTCAGTCATTACTATTCATTCCGACAGTTATTTGCAGCAGGGTGTTTTTTGACTTTCAGAATCCAGAGTGCCAATTCTATAGTTCTGCCCATTAGTAAAACAACAGACACTTATCCCCTTGTGTGAACTATTACTTAATATTTGTCAGCGGGGCTTTCTTCACTGGGTCCCTTGAATAAAGGTTAAATAAGTAAATATAACAATTTATTCTTTTCAGTAGTCTGTCTCTTCGTCTATCCTGCCAGCTGTCTCTAAACCCCTGTGGTACTGCCTCCTCTGTTTCATCCCCCTCTCTCTCCCTCCTTATTCAGCTCCTCCCCTCTGCCTCCCCTTCCACTGCAGTCCCCAACCAGGCAGGAAAATGATCCCTGGTAAATAATATATCAAGATAAATGATAATTGCCCCCATTTTTTTTGCGTGTGTGTTCCGTGTCGTTTAATGAGCGCCATAAATTAGAAATGAATTCAGCTGACAGTGTTTGTCAGAACACGCCTGACACAAACACGTCTTGGCGTCCCGACGGTTAAAAGTCGGCACAGCGAAAAGACGCTCTTGCTCCCAACTTGTGCGTTCCTCTATCTGCAACTGTTGTTGTTGTGTTTTTCATTTCTATTTTCCAAGGGCATCTTAAACTGCTGCTACTTCCTGATTCCTGTCAGAGAAATGTTTTCGAAGTTTATCCTCTGAGGACACAGTCAAGGAGGTGTAAAGGAAAATAATAAGATGGTTTAACATGCACAAGTAAAAACGGATGTCAGGTTGAAACAGGTGCACAAATTCCAAAAAAGAGATGACCTCAGCTGTCGCGTCTGAAGAGGAATAGGCAACGTGTTACTATCCCAAAGCAGATGAACAATTAATACCTTAGCATTTCAACATTACATAGACAGAACTATGTATGCTTTGGAAACGATTAAAAACTTGAAAATTCATGTTCCCATTTAAAAATTATATACCGTAAACATTCAATATTTAATATAAATATTTAAATATAATGTGATTTGGAATCAAAATTTTTCAGGCAATTGGACAACCACATTTTCCTGGCTTTTACATGAAGGCTTTTACGAGAAACAGGAGCATATTTCTACGTCATGTATAAATATACTACAACAATGTAATAATCCTACAAGGTTAGGCTGTGAGAGCCTCATCACTTGGTCCCCATCAGACATCAAACGGGGGCCTTGGCTGTGGATCGCACACATGGGCGTCCCCTGAGATAGTCTGATTGAAACCTGGCAACAGGACATAACAGCTGCTTCAAACAAAAGACATCTGCATATTTCAGATTTGTTTTTCATAAATTAACACCGCAACCTGCCAAAAAATCTGGGCAAGGGAGTCTATCGACTCGTGTATAATTAGATAAAGTTTACAAGCTTTGAAAGTTGGAAATTAGCATGAGGCAAAGGGTTGTTCACAAGGGACGGGGGAGACCCAGCTAACAGGCTGGTTTCCGCAATCCTGAGCTTCTTGGTGGTGATGGAAACAGGGTGGGAGGTAGGGCATGTGCCTGTTTCAGATGAGACACACAAACACACCAACACACATACACCTGCGTGTTTCCAGAGCCACAACGGTAGTTAGTTTGCACTGGGAAGCTTCTCTCTTCAGAGAGGTTACAGGGTAGAATTGTTAGGATGTATCGCAGTTTACTAACATTAGACATTGCTACCAGCTGTAACCTATTAAGAGCTATCTGCTTTCTTTAGGTGTGGCCTTAGACCGAATGACACAAGGTAACCCCTGGCTGTGTGTACAGTACGTACTGTATGTTTGTGTGTGTGTGTGTGTGCGTGCGTGCATGCATGTAGAGAGGGAGAGGGTGAGAGAATAATATATGTAACCATCAAGTGTGTGTATGTAACAGTGTTTGGGTGAGTGCGTGTGCGCGCGCGTGTAACTGTGTTTAGTTTTTGATAGAACCAAGCAGATCGCCTTGAAGCGGTCAGATAGCAGACTGTTGCTTTTGGAAAAAAGGAAAATAAATGTAATTAATCAGTGAAGTCAAGTCTCTTCTTTATCTCTTCACTTGTCTCCCCGACCGTCTGGGGACAGCAGGGGGGAGAGAGAGAGAGAGAGAGAGAGAAGGAAGGGAGGACTGGATTAAGCAAGCGAGTGCCTTCTCAACAGTGTTGCTCCCTAATTACTAGCTCATTTAGAGCAGCAACCACTGTTATAAATAACCCAACAGCTGGGATTGTGGAAACGCAGGCAGCACCAAACACGGAGATCGCAGCACAATATCGTGGTCGGCTGAAATAAAGGCTGGAATGATAATGATGTCCTCTGATGCGTCGCCTCCATTTACAATCTAAAGCCTCCAAAATAGGCCAGGGTTAACGGGTACGACATTTGGGCGCGGTTACATCGTAAACAGATTTTTTCGTCTAGGGTTTCAGTATAAATTTATATCAAAATTATAGACATCTGGGGGAATATTTGTTGTCTGAACTCATGTCATGTGATCAGGTCTACTCAGTCGTTATAAAGGACGTTTCCCATTTCCATTAAAATGTTAAATATATGACCAGAAACACTACAACAACTGGATATTCCATAACAATAACTCCAAAATGTTGGTATCAAGTTCAGACCAGCTGGATGTGTTAGAAGTATGTTTTTGAGATACAATCGAAGTCAGTGGAGGTTCATTAAAGGATTATTTCATCCTGAACATTAAGGCTATACATGGTTTAATAAATATAACAAACTCACAAGAGGTGGATTGAGCAATACTTTTAACCAAGTCACTCCTGGTAAATGCACATATAAAGTCACTCACAAAGTAAAATAAAACCAATTGAGACATTATAACATTTCAGGCAACCTAGAGCAGCGAATTAAGGGGACATTATATCGGATTATCATAAGGAAATTGTTTACATAGTCCTCCAAGAAATGTGCACATATTTCACCAGAGAGGACCAAGATACATCCCAGCAGCCAAAAGGAAGCCTTCTAACGCGATGTGCTGGCATCGGAATTCGGCAAATGCAGGCCTGAAACACTGTTAAGTGATTACACAGACAACTTGGGACTGATATAATTACCTCAAACACGCCAGCCCTAGTGGTGGAGCCTGCGGTAGTGATAATCTATGTTAATTACCAGCTTCTAGGGCTCAACAATCAGCGAAGAATGTATTTAAAATAAAAGCATGAAAACAACCCCAACAGCAGTCTCACAAGTAAAGTGTTGTGGTTGCACTGTTATGTAGTCTTGTTTAAAAGAAGGAAGACAATGGACTTAAATGTGTAGAAAATGCTAATGAGATAAATGTATCCCTTCAGGAGTATGGATGTATATTTGTTGATATACTTAGTATAACAGCTCTCAAGAGGAAAGGATTTAACAAAATTACAATAATTACGGAATGCCAGTATGTTTTTGAAACTCCACTGTGCATGTTGTGGTAGGGGGCAGGGTAGGGAAGATGTGAGTCTATAAGCCCTATAGGGGAGGAGCAGAGAGGAGAGACATGCGCTCTTTGAGTTTCAAACCAAAACTTTTTTTGTAACGCTGGTATCGACCACAAGGGTAATTCCAGACACAGACTGGGGAGAATATCTAACGGAAAATAAAATGGTTAAAAAAAATTTTTAAAACAAGGCAGAATTTAAATTTTTTAATTTTTTTAACATATAACAGCATGTCCTAGTAGCGGATGTCTCTAGCCTTCAAACAATCAATCATTATATGCATTTATGCCCCAGATGGAATCTAGAAGAAAACAAGAGGCATAGATGCTAGCATTGGTATTTGGTCTTTACAATAAATTATGGTATGGTTTATTCTTTTGGCCTTGAGAACAAAGAACAAAGAGTATGTTCTTACCATACCATAACTCATTCATATTTTCTGTCTTTTTGGTTAAAATCTTTTTCTTGTATTATATAAAATTATATAAAACCAAACTATGTTCTTCCATAATATGATAATGGACCCAAAGCACACATGGTGCTATGCTAACGTCAAAATTGATTCTCTGATCTTGGATCTTTTCTCCAACTAGTTTAAGCATCTCAAATTTAACAGTGGCCCCAAATGAATATGGTATTTTCCCTGACATTACCAGTGGGGAAAAAAGGAGTTTGTCTAATTAAGACTGGAAATGTCATTACCGGCTTCACTGCAGATGCAGATTTCCACAAACCTTTACCGGGGTAATAAATAGCAACTCTCGGCAGAGCTATGAGGATTTGTATGCGGAGGTCATCTTTGAAAGCCATTCATTCAAAACCTTGAACAAGGAGCCTATGATACAGTGGATCTCTGTCCTTGTCCTCTGACAGACATTTTGGCAGCATTATGACGTGTCCTCGGTTCAAGATGGGCCAGAAGACTGTAGCTCTCTGTTTCAGAACAATGAGAAAGGTTTCTGTGTCAAAGTGAAAGAACAGGAAGGAAAGCGAGAGATTATCTGTTTTATCTTTGTTCTGCTCCCAGAACACACACTGTATTTAAAATTAAATTTAGATTTCAAACGAGTCAAATTCTTGTGATAATTTAATAGTTTAGCTCGTTAAATAAAAACATGGCTTGGCTATCAGAGTACACCGCTAGGCGATAGCAGGTGCGTCTGCTGTTACGCACGACGAGTTCAGATACGGTAACATTTTTCAGCATCGCTGCCGTCTTCTGTATCGGAACGGTTGTCCAAAAAACCATCACAAAGGCTTTATGTCATAACCATGGCTGTCACAACCACCTTGCTGCAACTAATGTCTAACATATCTCCACACAAGGTGACGGGAGGGGTCTGGGGAGAAGAGATCTAAACTTGTGGGGGGGGGGTTGTTATGGAGGATGAGGAGGCGTAGGGTGGAGCCGGGGGAGTTCAACGCTGACAGGATGCAGAAATTGGAAGACGGTGCCTCCTGTTGTAGGAGAACCCGGCGAGGAGTGTCTGCCATATGCTTGCTCGTTTCCCAGGGAAAAGAAATCAGAGGATAAAAGTGATCGCGGCGGTGGCAAGCCCTCCGTCAGTGTGTTCAAAGCCCTCGTATGAAAGCGACTGTACACGGGACTTCAACCGAGGCCAGTTTTAGATCAAAGGCAGCACTGTGTGCAGGAGGGTAGCAGCACAAGTGGGCGGGGTTTGGTTTTGAGGTGCAGAGGGAGTTGCGTGTGCACGCGCTGAAGTCGGTGCGATGGAATGAGCAAATCTGTGTCTGCATGGGAATACTACAGTAAGTGGAGAGGGGGGATTTGCTTTAAGAGATGAAATTCCTAACTTTGACGATCCCAATGCTAAATTTTACATTTCCACCATTTAGCAGACGCTTTCATCCAAAGCGACTTAGTACATTTGTCGATAGCTGAATAGGTCATACCAGTTATCGTAAGCAAACCACATTCTGTTAGAATAATGACAGCAGCATGTCATCAGGGCTACATTAGTTTTGCAACATATATTTTCTCTAAACTAAGTGTTATGATCATTTGATTTGAGTTTTGAAAGGGAAGGGTCTTCAGCCCAACCACTAATTTCTTCATGGTTTCTACCCACTAGAGGTCTAATCTCGATATCTGCATATGAATGCAGGAATCTGTAGGCAACGGCCCAAGATTTTGGTATCGGAAGCGTCCTGGTTTCCGTCAGTTTGTAGTCCGTTTGTAGTAGTATTGACCAATCACGTTTGAGCGGGCTTTGGTTGCATGCAGGTAAACAGTCCGCGTGGAGAGAAAAAGAGGCACAACACATTGGCTGAAATGCAATATCGGGAAACAATAATTTATCGTCGGAGGACGATTTACCTTTTCATTCGCATTTTTTTTTTTATGTCATCGTTACTTGTAATGAAATTCTATATCAACGTCTCAGTTGGAGCTCTTACACACAAATATTCTGAAATGACAAGATTTCTATTTTGGCACAAGCGTCATGGCATTGTGCACAATAGGATAATTACTTCTATATTCCAAGAATATATATTTATCTTAGTATATATTTATTATATATGTTATTATTTATATTCTTTATATTATGTGGTGTAGTGTTAAAAGGACAATCACAGATTCTGTCCCATTGTGTTTCTAGTGCCCCCAAAAACATGCTACTGGTGGGGGGATTGAAACCTAAACAACGCTCCTTATAACAATAATCTGTGATTGTCCCTTTAATATTGGTCTTTGTAATTTGTTTATTTTATATTCTTTATTCGAGAGAACTATTTTGCTCTATTTCTTCTGCACAATTTCTCTCCAGGTATCAAATAGACAAAGTTAAACATGAATACAGTACATACCCTGTTTTCCCTTTGTGGATCGACAATGAGCTATCTTATCTTATGTTACATAATGCTAATGCTACTAGTATATCTGTAAAATCCCTATCGGGCAATATCGCGTCCTTCTTCCATCTTCCCCTCCTCACCTCCTCCCGTTCCCTCACTCTTCAGAGAGGAGGTCACATGCTGCAGACCTGCCCCGTGCCATCTGGCTGACTTCCTGTCATCCCTGCCCCAGGAGAGACTGCCTCTGCTGGGTGTGCGGCTGGAGAAATCCCCCTCACAGCGTCTATGAGCCCCCCAACACACCTGAGCAGGAAAAAGAAAAGCAGAGATGAAAAAAATTAGGGCGACCGGAGTGGTGACTGAAGGAAGAGAAAGAGAGGAACATGTAAAAGACGACAGTGGGAAATAAAAACGAGACAGACACATGATATGCTGAAAGTAAGATAAATCGTTTGAAAGGAAATTAGATGAATCAGATTAGATTTCAATCATTTAGGAAGAAAGGATAATAGGTCAGATTTTATTACTGACTTACATCCACTGAAATAAAATATGTTTTTACAAACTTGATTGAAGGAAAAACACGGTTGCTTGGTTTGCCTTTAATTGGGGAATATCTAGCATTTTAACTTTTACGAAGCTTGACTTTTCAAGTCGCATTTTCACATCATTAGTAAAATTATTTTTCCATTGATGGCAACATCAAAGCAGACTCCATTTTGTTTTACCATGTCCTCTCACTCAGTTCAGACCAACACAACAGCGCTAAAATTGGTGAAAATCCCATACTGTAGAGGACAGATTAATCTCAATGTCCCACCCATGGACTTGCATATTCATATAAATATAACATGACTGCCGCCCGCATCTGAATTTATTGGTTTTCCTCCTTTGCAAATTAGGGGCCTTCAATTGATGAATATTTAAACACATGTGCGCTCTGTGGGACATTTATCATCAGCTTGGCTATTATAAACAGAATAAATGAGCAGTCAAACCAGGCTGCGGGTACAGTAGGGTGTACAGGGGGGGGGGGGGGGGGGGGGGGGGGGGGGGGGGGGGGGGGGGGGGGGGGGGGGGGGGGGGGGGGGGGG
>JAODLI010000007.1:733837-762792 GCA_027575585.1 Percopsis omiscomaycus | reverse complement strand
ACACACACACACACACACACACACACACACACACACACACACACACACACACACACACACACACACACACAATACAGATTTACAGTAATATGAAGACATTAGCTGTCACATGAGCACAAACACACTCACATACAGACACTCACAACAAATCATACTCAAAACATCTTTATCTTCTGCCTGTCAGTAACTTCTAATTACTGTCATGGAGCTCGGCTCCTCTCCCAGGAGTGTGTACATATTGTGGCCCTTCATTCCATAAAACCCACCATGTTATTATCGACTTCCCATCAATTTAAACCTCACTTCTTTATCTGCAGATAGTCCTTATCAACTGTTTGCTTTACACACAAGAAGAGGTAAGGGGAAGTGATCCTTGGCAGCCTGGACTGATGGTGGCAAATTTACAGCCCCCGACTGCAGTACAAGCGTCAGTTATTGTACATCACACACAAAAAAAGGCCATTAAATTAGGATGGTGTGTGATTAAAACAGCCACTGGCTGCTGAGGTCTCAGTGGGAAAAAGACGAGATTAGTGATTTGTGTGTCATAGGTTTTCTCTGTGGTGGGAACTGTGTGATTATATCTAATGAATTTGTAAGACGACGGATATGTGGTGTTTGGGTGCTTTAAAACAATATTGAACTTTTGTTAAATCATGTTCTTTATATCCTTACCTCAATAAGACCACGGGCTATTCACTATGAAATATTCCCTCATTTGTGGTACATGACTAACAGATTTGTTAACATGCTTCCATTGTTTTGCAGAAATATTCTTCTAATGTCTGTTCGCCATCTCTGCATGTATACTCAAATTCATTTGATTTCCAATCTGGATTAAAAATTTGCCAAGGGTTTGACAAAACAATGTTGTGATGTACTGTATGTGCTTTATTTAGTAATTCCTAGGTGGCAGTGTTGCACCCTATCTGTTATGATGCAATGTTCCAGTAATTAGGCCACCTTTATAGTCAAACCAAAAACAGTGTTGTCCCTGCGTCTTTATTTCAGACTATTGAGTCATAGTTATACTTAGTGTTACTGGCCAAGATATAACAAATATTGCTTTGAATTACTGCCTAATTATCACTTTACATTGTAGGAACATATCCTGCCTACTTTATTAATTATTACTCGCATAACCAGCGTAGCATGAGGTCAGGAACAGGGGTCCAGAAAGTAGAAAAGGCCTAAGCCCATACAATAAATCAGCTGCCATCACTAATTACAACGTTTGTTCCACCTAGCTAAAGAGTTGTGTTACTGTCCTGACCGGGGGTGCGTCCTGCCTCGACGCCCATTCCCCCTCCCGTGGTGAGTGCCGGTGCGCGGTGTGCGTGCTCTCGCCCCGCATCCCAGCCGCACACCTGTTGGGCATTGGGGTGATCTGTGCACCTGGGGCGCATAAAGTCAAGGACTATCTAAGTTCTACCGGCGGTCATTGTTTTCGTGTGACTGTGTCTACACATGCCTCCTCTGTTGCTTTTCTTTTTCCATAAAGGCCTGCATATGTGTTGAGTTTGTGCCCGGTATTCAACTACGAGCTCTACCATGCTTTTGTGCTTTATTCCGGGCAGCGCCTGCTCTCTACGATTTTAACGGTTACATAATAAACTACCAGCTCACCTTTTTAATGGATGTAACAGTATCATGTTACCTACCTAGACCAAACATTTTCAGGTTAAAATGATTCAGTGATGGAAGTTTTCCATTTTTGAGAACAAAAAAGGTGCTTTTAAAAATAGACCAGGACTCAATGAGGTATGATCGTCTGTCTGCAGCAAGCCCGGCATGCAGTGTGATACATTACACTGTGTTCTCATTACGACTACGACTGGGCTCCTCCAACAGCTTGTCCGGTCCGCAGTGAGCTCGGTGTCCCGTAGCTCTCAGCCAGTCAGGCACTGCTGCTAGCTAGCACCAGGTGTGAGTGGAAAACAGCTCCCTGTCTGGGATAGCAGCCAGGATCCCCTGAATTTTTAAAAAGCAGAAAGGGTCAACCTAAATCACATCCATGTGCCAGCTTCTGCTACGTGTAACTTTTTATTAAAAAAAATTTAATATTTACTTTCTACCTTGTCTCCATGGCACTGATATCTTTTCAGATTGCTTCGTTGTCATAATAATAATCTTTTTTTTTTAAATAAATACTTACTAAGACCTATTTCTTTGGAGCTTGGGTTTGACCTACCCATTGGTGGCCTGTGAAGATTGACATCTTTCAATTTAAGATTGTGGTTCTGCTATGCTCAGTATAAGTCACTCTGCATAAAGCATTGGGCATTGCTTGCAACCCAAGGCAAGAAATAAACAATTTTTACAAATTAAAGGAATGGAAACTCATTCTACCGAGGGTCAAGTGTATGATGTGGTTACAATGAGTAAAGTGTAACAAGACTGAGCTAGTGAGCTAATTTGAGTCACAAGTAAGAAACCTTAATGTCCTTGCTAGCTGTGATTAAACCAGCAAGCCAAAATCTGGATCAATCGAGGCCCTAGTGTATGCAGTATGTTGTTGCAGCCATTCCTTGCACCAGCTTGATTTTACAAAGTAGTTCACCTTCTTGGTTGAAGCGGGGAGAATGAGATTAGCTGCTGTATGGAATGGTTTGAACAAAACCATGCATACATACGGTCCATGTTGAAATGAGTTTGGGACCCCTGCTGTACACAAAGGCAAATTGCCTTCCACAGTTTATTGTTGTGAGTGGTCCTAATAATTTATTTATTTATTATTATTATTATTATTATTAGGGCTAAAGTATTCTGATCAGAAGACGGAAGTACCATATAAATACCATGGCCGAGCTGCAGCGGCTGGCGACGATGCAAGCATACAGATGTACATCGGGAGTCGACGATGGGCTGAATCCATCACTGGTTTTTTCTGCTGGTATTTTGCCGTTTTAAAGTCCTTTGTTTTGGTTATTCAGGGAATTTGTTACATTTGATCTGGTTAGGTTTGGTTTTACATTACAATGTTGCGAGCGCGCTTCACCGAATCACCTGCGTAGGAACAAGAAGATAACAGCTTATAGTTGAATAACGCCCACCTTGTTCAATACAAATAACCAATATATACACTTTCCTCTCTGGGGGAAAAGGTAATGACAATGAAGGATCGTTGCCTCCGTCTGGGATTCTTTGTCATCTCAGATACAAATTCCGACTAAGCAGCGCTCGAACATCGTGCCAAATCATTCGGCACCGAGTTTCAAAGAGACTTACTAATAAGTCATCCATAGTTAATGTTTATGACAACCGCACCTGCCCTCGTCTGATGTCCTACCAGTAAAAGTGTGAATTTACTGCACACTGAATGCCACATCGCCACTGTTATCACCAGATTCCAGCACAGCTTCCCCCTTTCTCGTCCCCGGCCTCGTGTGCCAGTGGTGCATATTGATGGTAGATGGGAAAAAGGAACAGATATAAAAAAAAGAAGGAACGCTTTCATTGGCCTCCATGCTGCTTTCTACTGTTTACCAACCCTGTTTTCCAGCACATTTGTGACGTCAAACGTGACACACCAGAAAAAAAAAGAAGAAAGGCATACTCATCTCCGGGCAATGGGAAAGGACAATCGCTTATTTTATATGCATGCTAAGTTTGGTAGAAAAACTATGTGATATAATCCTGTACAAATGAGCAGACATGCTTACAGACATGACTACAAGGTAAATATCATGAAAGTTGATCACGTTTGTGTTGTAAAATGTGACAGGCTAATGTTTGTTAGATACTGTAACCAAGCATTTCCCGGGATAGCCTAAGCCAAACCAAATGTAAGTTTTAACCTGCTAGCATACACTGCTGATGTGTGTTTTAAAAGCCTTGTCGTCTCTCCAGCACTGAAAAACCTTGAGAACTGTCAATGTCTCAGCACAAGATGCAAATTCCAGATTCAATTAACCTTATGCAGCTTGACAGCATACCTGATTGCTTCTCTGATACTATCAGGACACTGCAGGTTTACAGTGAGAGTTGAGCTGCAGCGCTAGTCCTCAACATCTCCCCATGAAACATGCATGCAATCAAAGGGGTCATAGCTACACCTACAATTTCCAGCCAAACTCATCCATCATGTGGAAACTGGATCTGCGGGGGCCTCCATTCTGGCTTAGCACTGACCATACCAACCTGCACAGAGCAGGCCATCAGCAGCACGCTAACACTAACAGGGCTACATAGCAGCAACACGATACATGATAAGCCCCCAACAGAACTTGGGCCGGCTCAATCCTCTTATATTGTTTTCACTCCTTTTCTCTCCCCATACCAAGAGGCATTACCTCAGCGCCGATGAGGCGACGACTGAGATGCCAGGGGCTATAACGTTAACGTTACATAGTGTAGAAATTACAGAGTGAAAACCAGTAAATGGTGGCCACCGGGCAGTAATGTTTCAACATGAAATCCAGCTCACCGCAATGTCAGTGAAACGCAAGAGGGGCTGTTTTGATGTCCAACTCTCTCGTCAGGTCACTTAAAGTAAATCCGGGCTTGCTTTAAAAGGTTGCCAATCCATTTGAGACAGTAACTTGGTCAAGTTACCCAGTGTTACTCTGCACTGCACTGCACTGTGGAAGTCATGGCAGTGAAATATTATGGCCTTTGACGTCAGATTTCCAAAATGGATTGTGGTTTGTTACTCTTAGGTATGTACTTATACACCAGTTTATTGGATTGCACTGGAAGGACTTCTATGTATTTTCTCAGGCAACATGCAGTCATGAAAGGACTTACTGTCAAGTTTTTAGAAGGCAGTTGGTTTGCTGTGGGGATTTTGGTTCTTATCTTGTCAAATGATTGTTTACCTGTCTGTCTGTCTGTCTGTCGATTTACATGTTCGATTCACGTCTGCCACTTTTTCACTTACCAACACACTCACAAACCGCCATCATTGTGCTGCTAACTACATATTCCAATTGAATCCTTCTCCTTCTCTGTTATAGCATGTGTAATCATCTTCCCTGTATATATGCCGCCGTCACACTCGCTGAGACATCTTTATTTGCTATGTCCACGCACATACAGTACATGACATATCCAAGTCATCCATAGTTAATGTTTATGACAACCGCAGCTGCCCTCGTCTGACATCCTACCAGTAAAAGGGTGCATTTACTGCACACTGAAAGCCACATCGCCACTGTTATCACCAGATTCCAGCACAGCTTCCCCCTTTCTCGTCCCTGGCCTTGTGTGCTAGTGGTGCATATTGATGGTAGATGGGCACTCAAGGTGTTAAGGTAATACATTGAGTCTCCTCCCGGCATGGGCAAATACAGCCAACCCCCTCTTAAATCAGCCTGGCGGTGGTAGGAGGTGCTGCCGTATCTAATGCCCCTGGCTGACCCTCTTTAAATAGGATGTCTGGATGTGTTATGGGGGCTATTGTTTCCTATAAACATCTAGCACTGGGGCAATAACAATCGCATCAGGCCAAATGAAGTTATCTGAGAATGGAATTAAACTCGGCATGACCCCGCTCTCTGTTTGGCTCACAGGCCCTCCATTAATAATGCCTAATCTAATCAAGAGGCCGGGATGGATGAAAGGGGGGGTCTGTGTGTGTGTGTGTGCGTGTGTGTGTGTGTGTGTGTGCATATGTCTTACTATATGTGTGTGTATATATATGCACGTTTGTAGCCTTTATGTGCAATGTGTGTGTGTATATGCATGTTGGTGTGTGTGTGTGTGTGTGTTCTGCAGGACCTGCGCCAGCGTTTAGGCTTGAGGGCAAAAAGCAGCTCTATTGAGGCCCACATCTGCTGTCCTGAACTGGACACACACGCACGCGTACACGCACGCACGCGCGCACACACACATTCTTTCTCTGCTCTCTACCCCGTCTTGTGCCCTGTGTGTGTGTGTGTGCGTGTCGGGGTCTTGGGACCCCGTGGTTTCATCCTCTGCTATCTGTCTCTCTGTCTTGGCAAAGTCTCGTCCTTGTGAGACAACTAATACTGTGACTGATAAAGCTGCCTGTGGACGGAGGGAGGGTGGGAGGGAGGGAGGGGCAGAGGGAGGTGGAGGTGGAAAGATGGAGTTACACACGGACGAAGGGAAGGCATGACGGAGGAGGCAAGGTGCGTGGGAGAAAGCAACGGAAAGGAGAGAACAAAGGGAAATGAGGAGAGAGGGTTCTGAGAGGGGGGGTGGGAGGATGTGACAAGGAAGACAAAACGAAGGTTGTAAGGAGGGAGCGAGGAATGTGGAGACAGGTATTTCTTATCATTATTCTCTTGGATCCTGTTTCACTCTGAAGCACACACACACACACACACACACACACAGGGCTGCAGGGCTACACATGTCTCCATCGTCAACCATTTCATTACTAAATTATCCGCTATTTATTCCTTCAGGAGTAAGCAAACGTTAATACAAACTGACAAACTGAACATGCGCAGTAAAACAGTGAAACGTAGGAAAAGTTAAAAACAACAAGGGCTGAAGAAAGTAAGCAGTGTTTGTGTCTGACCAGCTGACGTGATTGGCTTGATTGAAACGTGGCCTTCAAAAGAGTTGACGTGTCCATCACAGCAGGCAGGATTTGGAAATAAACATTTTAATTACAGTATTTATTTTTTATTATTCCAATTTTTAATCTTGTTTGATTATGTTTCTGCACATTTTTTTGGTATATTTTGCATGCTTTTTGTGGTTGTTTATACTATGTTTGTATATTTTTATGCTGTTACAGCATGCTATGCTAGTCTATGGTTCCTTGCTTGAGACCCTCCTTGTGCAAGCTAATAATGAAACACACTCGGGGCTTACTCGTAAGAACCCTCGGTTTAAAGGATAAAAAAAGAGAGAGTGTATATGTGAGACAGAGAGAGCTAGAGACAAAAAGGGAAAGAAATGTATAACAATTATTAGAGGTAAAAGAAAAAGGGATAAGAGTGAGAAAGAGAGAGAGATAGAGAGACAGAGAGAGAGAGACGAAATGACTTCAAACATATAGGGAATTGTTCTTTTAATAATATTTTTCTCCCTGCTATATTAAAAACAAAAAAGATCCTAACATCTGAGAGATGCGAGTGAAAGGAATTTCTAAATGAAAGCCAGGCCTGAGTCAAATGCTGATTGTTTTAGCTTATTCTCAATGCCAGATGAGTGGGGTTTGCCACAAAGGGGAAAAGGGAACAGTGTCAAGATGTTTAAATGACAGCAAAGTATTTGAAAAGTCAAAGACACATTGCAGTGATTGATATCCCTGATACAGAAAGCAGGTGGACCGTGTAGTTAATCAGGTCGAGTGCCAAACAGACGGACCGGACGCCAATGCTGTGATTTGGACGTACTAAAGTATCCTTGTGCTTGTAGTCTGTTGGTCTGGGAGGTTGTCTCACATCGAAAGGTCCTCTGTTTTGGTGCTGCTTCCAAATACTGGTACTTACTGTAAACTGTAACCCCTGCCTGCTTCTAAATGCTTGTACGTACTGTAACCCCTACCTGCTTGTTAATACCTGCAAGGTGAAGTTCTCCAGGGGCCCCTCACCTTTCAGTGCTAAAATCCGAGGCAAGGGAGAAGTGAGCAGTTTGGGACTCAGTCTCAGTAACTGTTCGCGATGAGGTCACATTTTGTACACATAATTGAAACCAGACAGAAATATGTAATGTAATTTATCATGGCATGGATGACTATATAAGAATCATTAGAAAATATCTGCCTGTTTTTCTGCAGGTTCAGGAAATGAGTATCAATAAAATATGGAAAATTCAACTTAATCTCGTCTGTCTGTCTGTCTGTCTGTCTGTCTGTCTGTCTGTCTGTCTGTATGTCCATTACACTGTGAAACTCTCTTTCTTGATCCCGTCACTCTCTCCATCGTTTTTCCTCACCCTCTCCTGTTTACAAGGCCTTATCTTTATATTACCACTTGTGTGTTTTATGAGCTGGTGTTTGGACCTTGCTAACCCTTCTGGGAACAGTATTTCTATCCACTGACTGGTAGATAAGTGGGTACTGCAACGGGCACACCGTCGAACACAATGAAATATAAAAATGTGCATCTCAGATGTGTGATTTGTGTGGGACTTGTTTGGGATACAAATTTCAGCAGACACAGTTGATTTGGGCCTGCTTTTCCAAAATGGGACAAAATAATGTTATGGTTGGTGTTTAAGATTAGGCTGACTAATCTGACTAGCTCGCTGCCTGGCTATCTTAATGAACAGGAATGGCTATGATCTGGCTGGAGAACCGGGGGCCCCAGGGCCCTGCTGATATGATGCAGTAGAACTCTGTTAGAAACGCATTCACTTGGAATGAGTCATACTTGTGTCTTAAGAACAGAACACACCACGGAAACCAAGTTCATTCCAACATAACAAGCAGATTCCTAGTCCTGGAGATATATTTGAAGGAAATGTAAAGAAAACCTGGAGAGGGTTGTCTATTGACAGACAACTCTCTAAACAAATCACAATCAGGCAGGAGTTCATAAGTGGGTATTTTGCTAATGACAAATATTTTGCGACTGAGTATTCGGTTTGGTTGCTGAGTTATTGATATATTTATTTACAGCTTACCAGGGTAAGTTTTGCTAAGCATGTACAATTGTTATAAGCATCATCCTGCCAACTGGTGGGAAGAAACGAGAGTGTTTTCTGTAAAACAAAACTACATATACAAAATACATACAAAATATAATGAATAGATAACATTGAATCCATTACATTTTTTCAAAGTGTCTCTAGATTGATTATGATTGCTGTATCATTAAGTATTAGGATGACCATCTGCAGGAGGAAGTGCAATAACAAAGTGCACGTCGGACCACTTGAAGCTGGATAAGAAACATTCCGGTGAGGCTAAGTGCCAGGGGTATGTATTGGTCATGACATGAAGAATCGGATCAGTGCACCAACTAGCTTACCTTGGCGTTCCTTGCGTACCCTTCCTCCGTTCTGACATAAACAGTCCTCTAATTTACGACCAATAATTCCCTGATTCAATCATCGGATTGATTTTGGACTTGTGTCCAGCGAATAAATCTCAGCTCCTCCTCTGTTATTGAGTCCTCTATTGGATCTACACACACACACACGCACTGTAGCCTACACATACAGCACAGTATACATACTGCACACACAGTACACATATTGTACACATTCTCTCATGCACATACACTAAGGACACACACCAACACACACACACACACAGTCTAATGGTATTAGAAAATCAAAGTCTCTCATTTTGTCTCTGTGTATCCGCAGGCCCTGGTAATAGATCCGCAGTGACTTACTGTATATCCGGAGAGAGGAGAGGAGCGGAAGGGTGGAGATAGAGTAAGCTGTACAATTAGGAGGAGGAGGAGGAGGAGGAAGACTAGAGAATGATGTTATCAGATAGAGTCGAAACGTGGAGATTTGCCGTGCTTCAACTGATGGTGTATTTACTGGACGGTCTAGAGACCTGTGTTCTGCTAAGGCACTTGATGTATTTGTTTATCTTAAGCCTTTTAAACTCTGGGATATTGTTGCACATAAATCACACTTTCATGGGATAAGAAAGCCTTTTTGCATTCTTCTAATTATAAAAAGAAGTGGTCAAGCTTCATCTAACGCTGCGAACACTTAAAGGTACACTCTTCGATTGCGTTAAAGCACCCAATAACTCTAAATTTCCACCCCAGCTTACTGTTTATATTTTAAACACAACTGTATGAAAGTGTGCGTGATTGTAGGGGTAGGGGTAATGCAAAGGAGTGCGGCAGGGGAAGGAAAATACTGTATATACAGTATATACACAGTATATATACAGTATATACAGTATATATACAGTATATATACATGTATAACCATGAACAGATTCAAACTATTCAAAATAAAATAAACATATAAAAATATTTAGAAATAAAATGAAATATTAAACCATAACAAACCGTGCTGTATTGACCTGTATGATTCTGGTAAAGCTGTATGCATGCTTTGTATGCTGAATAAATATAACATTTTTGCTTTTCACAGAGACCTAATATACTGTAAGTCAGTGTGGTGATTATTTGTTAAAGATCTGTATGGGTGGACGTACGCCACTGCTGGAAGCTAGCCTAATGTGCCTTTGTTTATGTATGTGTGTGTGTGCGCGCGCGTGTGTGTGCGTGTTCACCCCAACAGAGTAATCACATCTGTTAGTGTATTAAGTATACGTTCTGTGTACGTTTGCAGTGCATCTTGCTGTGCACCTTGTGGCCAACCCACATTAATATAATTAAATTCTACTACAAACTTTCTCTTTGAAACAAATTAATTAAGATGCTATTATTTAGCCATTGCAGGGTTAATGACCACCATTAGCAACAAACGCTACATCCACCATCATTAACTAAACTTGGTTATTTGGTCCATTTCGGTTATTTACTGAGCCCAAGATGGATGGCCCCTGATACTGCTAGTGACACTAATTAGCTTTTAAAACATAACACACTCCATCACTGCTCAAGACTGTGGCAAGCGGGGAGCAATCCCATCATCCTTTGCTCCTGTCAGGGCAGAGTAGAATTGGAAAGGCAATTTTGAAAGGATATTTTGTGCCTCTTGGTAAATGTCCAGAAAGTAAAAAGTAATTTATTTAATAAATATAATTTTGAAACGCGAACAGATAAGCAGCCAATTTGGGGGCCATGGTGTATTGTTCGATATCTGTAAAAGATTAATCAATGAAGATTATAGCAACTTTTGACTACAAAGTAATTACGGTATACCTGTAGTGTCTAATCTAACGTATAATTGTTTTGCTAAACAATGTAAGCAAAACGATACTTCAGTACTTGATATCTCATTTCAGTTAATCCCTGCTTTATGGCAGCCAGTCAATATCTCTGACATCAATCATTGGTTGGCCAATAGCAAAAAATTCTGCTAACAGAAAAGTGAGAGGGTTTCACTCTTCACAGAGTTAAATTACCAGGCAAGCTTTTTGATGTAACTTTGAGGACAGCCCTGCTCAGGTGGAAGTCACACCAGGTGACACAGAGGTCACCTGAGGTCGCCTGTAGCCTTGACCAATGGGAGCCCAGGTTGAAGTCCCAAGGGGAGGGAATGAGAGACATCCCACCAAAGGGCCTTCAAATGACATTGATGGGATAACAGAACGTATTGTCAAGCGGTTTACACTGCAGGCAATTTACGGCCACTCTATAAATGTTTACTAGCTTTTTCTCTATTTATAACTTCAGAAAATGGTGATGGGCCTGAGTATGCCCTTGTGTCTGTGCACTTTTATGGTCTGTGGGAGACTTACCCTGAACACACAGCACAGAAGGGCTTTTGTGTGTGTATGTGTGTCCATAACTGTGTATGTCTAAGAGACACCATGGGTCCTAGTCGCATGTCCATAGTTATTAATGAGAGAGACTACTCCACTTGTCTCAGAAATGAACACAGAAAAAGTCGTCTTTTTCCAAAGCTTACGCTGTTCTCTACCCCTTCCCCTACCACCCAGTGAGCTGTTGGGGATCTGGGGGCGCCACAACTAAATCGAGGAAAGGTGCCTGTAAGAATACACACTTTTACAGTATATATACATGGGAAAAATTAAGAGACCACTGCATAAAAAAATCTATATATATATAAATATATTTCCTTTTTTTAAAGATGTGCAGTGGGCTCCTAATTTTTTCCATTGGTGTGTGTCTTTCTGTCGACACACACACACACAGCTGTGCAGCAGTGATTTACCAGAGGCTGGCGTGACAGGCTTTTATCTGCGAGCATGTAAATCACCACAACTTTACATCAGCAGGAAGCAGTCAGGCCATAACAGCCCGGAGACTGCACAGGGTTAGTTTCGCTTTACAGAAGGATAACAGGAAAAGCTCATGCATGCACGTCTATTAGAGAGCATGAAGATGGTTGATATTACCATCAGATACATTTCAATATGACAATATGAATATGAGGGCTGGTGAGGAACTTCTAGGCCCCGGGGCTGAAGTTGGCAATTGGGCCCTGGTCCAAGAGGGTAGACAAACATTGGTTCCTGGACTGTATACTGACACCTAGTGGCGTACTGTAGACGCAGCTGTGCCAATGCTAAAGCTATGGGTAAACATGGCGGCCTCTGCTACCCACACTAGACTAAAATAGCTCATTCTGTACCTTCAAAATGACTTGACTCTTGATCTCACATTCATGGTTTAAAATATATTAAACATGATATACAGTATATCCATGTTTTACCTACTTGAATGTGCTTCTGTGTTTTACTGAGGAAAAACAAAAAAACTTATTATTGTACTAATTGGACTATCGTGCATGATAACTAGGGGAAAAAAGATTATTTTATAAATAGACAGTTAAGTCTATTTACTACAGGTCTATAACAGTGAAACAATTGCCAAAACTTACCCATAATGAAAGGGTATTAAATTAAATGGTAAAATGTTTGTTCACTTAATAACCCTTGTTCCTCCCTTCTTCTGCTTGTCATGAAGTTTTACTTCAAAGAGAGATAGCTGTAATATTTTCCTCCGGGCTGCTCACCCTCAAACGTTAAATCATCAGCTTTTAAGTGTGTGCCAACAGCCGGATAGCCTGTGACAGAGGTGTAACTTTATAAAATAATTACTTCACGGGCCTCCGGAAAATGCAGAGGGCTGAAAATAAACAGCTCTAGGGGGGAGGTGGAGTAGGATAGGGGGAAGAAGTGTGAAACGGAGAGCGAGCCAACGAGTGAAATGCAAACGTTAGCTGCCTCCTCTATCTCAGGACAGAGATTTATTGGTGTTGTACATGACATGGCAAAGACTTATGAAACCCTCTCTCTCTCTGTCTTCTGTGTCTCTCACCCAACACCCTTGATCCCAGTTCAGCTGTTCAGCCGGCCGGCTCGTTGCACCTGCCCAACAAGGCCCTCTATCAAGGCTAGCACAAACGCAACTGACAGCTCTTAAACAGACAGCAAAACTCTCTCTAAAGGCCAAAGCCATGCTAGGCCTACTGTTCAGACAAAAAACTATAGTAGCTGAAAACCTCATTAAATGTCTTGCTTATTTGGTTATTATCTTTGTGGCCTACCTGTGTAAATTCAATTTGTGGCTGCATTTCAAAAATATTTACACATTGTAAAAAGTTTTAACTCTATTGCGGCCTACAGTACCAGTGGCGGATAGAGTGTCCGGGGTGGAAAACGTAATTTGCTATCACTGTCAGTTTTGACAAATTAGAACACTGAGGGCGATCACGCGATCCACCATAACTTTAAGTAATTCACGCCCTGTTCAGTTGGTGGCGAGTGTGAATTATTATATATTATAATATTATATATATTTTGATAAATTCTATATGTATATTTTAGAAGTTCGTTCCCATCAGTCTATTAACATGATTTCATTGCTACTCTCTCCCTCAGTTGCGCAGCTCATATAAATTAGAGCTTGTATCCAATCATATTTTCAACCTGTGCTGTCTCCGGGTAGATTTGGGCGGGGGCCTTCAGAATTTCGAGTGAATCCCCTCTGCTGTTGAAGGAAACGTCGATGACGTTGTTGACTGTCATAATCAGATTTCGGGTTTGCCACGTTGACAAGGCTAGCCGCTCACGCCATTTTTCGTGTGGCAAATTTTTATGTGGCACGATCCGAGGGCCAGAAACCTAGGACTGTTATGAGTGTTTTGATGAACCTATTGCAGTGTTGCTACGGTAACAGTACACAGGTCAGGCAAATGTGTAGGTTCAGGTTGTAGCCGTGCACTAAGCGCACGCATGTATTTGTGTGTGCGGTTAGCTTTGCTATATGCACCGTTCATTTGTGCATTGCACACCGGTTCTGTAAGGCACTTTTGTAGTTCTGGAATCCAAAGAAACCAAAGAAAGGAGTTTCCCTAATGTTCATTATGTTAGCTGTTACCAAGGTGCCAATTATTCTTCCCGAGGTCCGCATGAAATGTCAAGTTAACCTCTGTCACATAGTTCTTAGTGTCTGAAACTTCTCCTAGCACAGTCCAAGCGCTGTCCAGCATCACTTCCGGTGTCTGGTCCTGCTTAATTTATATGAATGTAAGGCTGGTGAAAATCATCACGGATTCCTCCCTGCAGAGAGAGACAGACTGATCGTGTCGTTTTTTTTAGAATATGGCGGACAGCTGTTATCTGCTCGGGCCTGGCTGGACTTTGGGATATAAATTTACTGACTCAATACCCGGCCACTGTCAGGCAGAATGGCGACTTTAAACACTGCAGGTGATGAAGACAACATGGGGTTGGAAAGATAGCCACATGATTTGTGAGGTCTTCTCAGTTTAAAGGCATCCAGGGTTTATCACAGTGCTGTGTTTCCTACTACAAGATATTTGATACAGAGTCACATGTAATGTGCTTATGTAATGTAGCCGTTATATTTTTGCTTTGGTTATTAGCTCCTTAGTTTTGCGTCTACAGTATATTAGAATATATGTTGTTATCGAGACTGGGCAATTATTAGTCTACCAAGCAAAGTTTGCTATTAACAGCTTGATCAAAAAACACGAGAGATGCAGACTTTTTGCAAGATGACAGAAATGCTAATGTACCTTTCGCTTTGGATAAAGGCATCTGCTAAATGCTAAAAATGAATGAATGAATGTATGGGCCCAAGAGATATAAGCATTAAAATGCTATGGCATGCGTTCTGTGTATGCGTACATGTGTGTGTGTGTGTGTGTGCGTGTGCGTGTGCGCGTGTGCGTGTGCGTGTGCGTGTGTTAATCATGTTAATGTATGTGTATCCATGCCTGGAAATTGTGTCTGCATGAAATCTGTAAGTTGTGTGCTCATGCATCTTAGTGAAGAATGGGCCTCTAATACTCGTTAAAGTCGTAATGCAGCTGTGAATTGACAGACTGCCTCAGATAACCGCCATGAGCATTAAACTGACCAGAGAAAAGATAAATGAGCAGAACCCAAATTAAAATGACAAATAGACTCCACATGCAAAGTGACAAAGGTAAATTCTTTTGCTAAATGCTAGTAGAGACAGTTTGTGCGACTACAGTGCAGACAATCTGTGATAAACGAGGGCTAAGAGCTACAGCTCCAAAGCCTTAACTACTAAATTTCACACTCCCCGCCCCAACTGCAGATTTCCCTCCAAAAACAGCAGAGGTAAAGCAAGCAATTGGCTGTAAATCACTTAAACGCACAGATATGCAAAATTACATCCTGGTTTAAATGAACCATAAAGGACTTTTGCTGAGCGAGAACCCATCTGTTGTAAACTATTTTAAGCTGTAAACTACCTCACTACCGAAAAGGAGAGGAAACCAGGGGGACACGAGAGAGGAAGGCAGCCTTTTCCCCAAACTTATAATGCTTTATATTGGAAGTTTAATTCTGAAAAGCACTCAAGGTGAATATCCAACTTCCAATACTTTACCCTGCTCTGATACTTTACAGTTTCAACTAATGGTGGAGCATATTCTCCAATCCCTTCTGTCATCGTGCTGTGCAAAAGAGCTTAAAAGGTTGCGATGTGTAAAAATCTTATAAGTATCGAATAAGGGCTGTTAACATTAATAATGCGTTATTTCTTTTTAACGCCACTTACACCAATAACGTAGGTTTTCATTTAATTTTCTTTGCATCACCCATAGTAGCAATCCACTAGCAGCATTTCCGCCATTAATTGTTATTGTATAACAAGCATGTGAATGACGTCGGATTAATCAAATGGTGGGGCAAGGGGGCATCTTAAGGATAAGGATTATTTGTAGTGTAATGGCTAATGCAGCCAGTGTTGACCCTAGCCTTGGCTTTCAGCAGACCACGCTTGATAGTGTACAAGGGACAGCCATGAACAAAGCTACTAACAACAAGCTAACAGCAGAACAGCTATTCCACATTAAGGGAAAAAGTTTTAGCAGATAAAAAATTTGCGATTAATTTGCGATTAATATCGATTATAAGAATAGTTTACATATGTCGTGTATAGTGTGAAACGGCCTTAAGACTTTAAACCACAAGGAACATTTTGGGCTCCAATAAAGGAGTGTCCCTTTAAAAAGCTGTTTCCTACAATTTTGCTTTCAAATGTTGGGTCACAAGCCATGAATCACCTCAGGATAATTATCTTAAAGTCCTCCTTCTATAGAGCAGGGTTTGAAGTTCCTCCTCTCACTTAATCATGGACGCGTGTGTGAGGTTAAATATATACTGCGTTCCATACATGTTTCTCCAGTAGTTTCTATTTATATAGTCTATATAGTCACACCTTGGGCCATGCCAGATATGCTGTAGCCTACATGATACATATTTCTACAGCCAATAGGACATCAGAGACAATATCATGTTTGCCCTCTAACATGGCAAGTCATGAGACACAAATCCAAATCTTGACATTGTATGTCTCAGGTGATTTTATTTGAGGTCAACTTCTGCACAAACACAAACAATTCTAGGGATATCAAGCAACCAGTGTGGACCTCCGTCACCTCCTGTTATAGTTCCTGGCACTGAGTCTGCCTCAGAACATGCTAGGAAGGGTCATGCAAGCCCGAGGCTGGTCTGGGCTGGGCTGGGCTGGGCCTTTTGGGGCACAGCAGTGGGCTGGGTGAAGTGGGGCATCTGGATATAGAGGCAGATGACTAGTGGGATTAGAGAGGGTTTTGGCTACTAGAATCTTGTGCTGACAGAATGGTCTTAAAAAGTGCCCCTAGATATACACATATAATGGTTCATTGATGTCAACAAGAAGGCTAGGAGTCATCGTAAAACCCACACACACAGTAATGCGACAATGACGAACGCTTAAACACATGTATCCATGGCTTATCAATGCCTAAAACGCCCTTGGTTATCCAATATTTTACCTTCAGTTCACCTTTTTTTACACAGCATTCTAACACCAACACAGGCTTACACCATACTGATACGCAGACACCATTGCACAATAGCCAGAACAAATAGGGACAATTAATAGGTTAGACTTGAAAAGCCATCTCCACTACATCAGGTTTGGGTCAGGTGGCAGACCACTGCAAAAAAGCTAAAATCAGCACTATGGCTCGTATAGATCCATTCCAATACCAATAGCAAAAAATGAAATGTTCATATAGCAACTTAAATTGCCTTTGTTCTAATAAAGATATAACAGCCCTGTGTGTAAGCCACTGTGAGATGTTTCCATGTTATTCCTGCGTGGGAATGCACTGACAGACTAGTAAACACGCTCCTCAGCCTTCCTAAATTAGATATGATCTCTGATGACACAAACTGTTCCTCGTGGTCAGCAACGGCACAGCTCTCTTTTCATGTGTGTGTGTGTGCTTGCGCATGTGCGTGTGTGTGTGTGTGCGTGTCACAATTTCTCTATTTTTTTGTTTCTTAGTTTGTCTGTTCAATCCTTGTATTGTGTATTTGTGTGTATAAGTGTGTGTGGGTGTTTGAGAATGTGCTCACACCTCACTCCATTGGGTATTATAGGCCTACTGTATATTAAAGTATGTTTCAATATGGTGCAAAGGACAAAAACAATTAACCCTCCAGTACATGTGTGGCTTATTTGGACTTTTTTGGAATGAGATGAGAAACTAAGTAATTTTTTCCCAACTTTTTGTTCAGGTAGAGAAGAGGCCTACATAAATCAAATGAAGGGACACCATCCTTGGGGCTTGGAGGGCTAAAACACAAACCCAGCCGGGGTTAATGGAAGTTCAACTGAAGATTTATTATATTATTTCATTGTGATTTTTTTACGCACACAAAATACCTCCCTTGTTGAATCCAGACAATACATTACAGCCCATCTGTACTGGAAACTTTTAAAACTTTCCCCCTTCAATCTGTTGAATTAACAGTATGGTACAGTGCTTAAAATGGTGATGTAGTAAAAGCCTCATTCACACAGCACAAATGGAATATTAGAAGTCTCAAAAGGAAATGAGAAATTATGTCAATAGAAGGGAGCAAATCATATTTTAGTTTTAGATTCATATTTTTTTTTACTTTATATTGTTGTCCCTTTTGTCTTTTTTCATTCCATTTCAATTGCTCTAAACTTTACAGAGCACATTTATGTATTATGTATGTTTGTGTATACATATTATGGCAGAGGCAAATATCATAGAAATGACATTACTATATTACTTGTATTAAATAATAGATTATTTAATTAATATTGCCATAATACTTTATTACACCACTGCAATAATTAAAATATAATGCAGTTTATATTGTATCAATTCATAATGTACATCTAGTAATATAATAAATGTATTTCCATTAAACTCCCATTGGTAAAACCCTCGCTGTCTCTTAGAGTACAGCGTGAGTTGCCTTCCAGTGGGGCAGTCTTTTTTGTATTTTGTATTTTTAAAAGAACTACAAAATGTGGTTATATAAACGCACTGTATATTTTTATGTCATTATAATCTTGCCCACTAAATGTTTGAGGGCCATATCTCAACAAAACCTTTAGAAAAACTGATGCAAATTAGAGTGTAGGCCAACCTATATGTACTGTTTCAGTAGAGATGAAAGGATCAAACATATCCAATACACAGGTGCAACACTGACAAGAACACTTGTCACAATGGGGGTGCCAACTTCAAACTGACAAAGAATGTAAAGCATGAATCAATTAATGAAATACTCCGGGAAGACAGGGAACGGAGCATGCCAGCCAGAAATGCTAGCCTGGGAATGTGTCTCTGCACACGGGTACTGGCTGGTAATTGTCCAGCCAGCCCAAACCACTCCTTCTCCCTCGCCGACCCCCAGCTGTGCAAGCCACTATTTTGGAGAACCCCAATTGCATGCTAGGATATTGACAGCCCATGAACGAAGATCCGCATGTGTGGGTGTGTGCGGGTGTGAGATTGGCACGGGTGCGAGTTGATGATATCATTACTGATTATTGAAATAACCTCCTGCCACCTGCCTTACTGCTGTCTGCTGCCAAAGTATAGCAATAAAACTGTCTGTTCCTGACTGGCTGTCAATACACACCCTGTCAAAGATGCCTCAGACAGTTCCTGGACTATATATACACTATATCTCATAATAATTACAACCCAATCATTTTTAAAGGTACACTCCACAATTACTGCATGAAACTGCTGAAGGGTAACAGGTAGAGAGCAGCACTAAAACACTGGTTTAATTCTTGACACAAATCAAAGAGAGAAAAATGGAAGTGTGTTCTTGAAAACGAGTGTGGGATCAATTATAACTATTCAACTAAAAGTATAAAAATAACAAGAGTATTTAATTGTGTCCTCTCACAGTGTTGACCTGGCATTATTTCTGTTATTATTTTATATAAATGTTCAGATACGACTTTAGTAAAAGATGGATTTTTCCTTTATCCAACCAGACACAGTTTTGCCCCTGCAACGCAAGGATTGTTAGGCTGGTTTACTCCCAGTCAGAAGGTTGTGGGTTCAATGCCCAACAAGCCCGGCCTACCTGTAAGCCTCCTTGAGCAAGATGCGTAACCCATAACTGCTCTTTAATAGAATAAGGTAATTGTACTCACTGTAAGTCACTTTGGATAAGAGTGCTAAATGACCTAATTGTAACACAAAGACAGTATGTCTCTATGTGTCTTTACAGCTCTATGTATTGGAAAAGAAGTGAGGGTGCATGCAGACATGCCTGGCACAGCAAGACACAGTGCCAGGCATGTCTGCTTAGACCACACCTGGGATTGTACTAAACCACAAGATGGATGAGATTAGTAGCCCTCCTATCAGTGAGCAGAAATCCAAACAGATATTTCACACTGTCTTGATTTCCTGTGGTAACTCACACAGGTTTGGTGGCCATCTTGGAACTGCAGCGAAGGGAGTCTTGTATCCAAGGTTTCATTTTCCCCCATGTAGCTTAGCACTGGATTGCATTAGCTGTTAATAGCCTTTCTAACTAAAAGGGGTGATTCAGACAGACAGCATTCAGCCCATAAAGACACCATGAAGACACCATGAAGTATCTCGCTAAATAAGGATACACTCTTTAAAAAGAAAGACTTTCAGAAGGTTCAATTTCAGAAAGTGCTCATTTGTGTCATTTGTCAACACATTCTTGTTTACAACACATATACTCAGCATACCTTGTTGTTTCTGACTTGTTAAAAAAATTTCAATAAATATAGCTAATATTGACAAGTGCAACAGTAGCCTACCATTACAATGGTTTACGCAAGCTAACGTGCAAATTTCCCCCGTTTTGATTTTACATGTTAATTTACGACAAAATTAAAGTCAAAATATGACTGAGCCTATGGAAACATGTTTCTTTCTTGTCTAAGTATGTCCTTAAGAGGCCCATGAATATGCCAAATGAAGGCATCAATACGAGTTGACTAATATTAGCTTTTATAGATAGACCTATCTCGGTGGTCATAATATGAAATCTGTACCACGGTATGAAGTTTGTAACAAGGTTAGCCAGATTTGATTACAAGGGATCTAAATTTAGCTGGGCAACTTATCAAATCAAAGGGAAAGACGATGCACAATCAGAGACAGCGGCTGCTAAGACCCATTATTTAATAAGAGAATCGCAACGTAACTCAAAGTGTATCAAAGATATTTGCTGCCGTGCACTGATGTTGTTTAAATTAGATCTGTCTTATTTGCTTTTTATTGACTAATGTGCATGTGTGTGAATATATATATGACATGATTTCATTGTTCTGGTAGACTCCCCTCAATTTGTCTCTGTAAAATGAAATGAACATTTTGCGTGTGTATGCGTGTGCGTGTGTGTGTGTGTGACTAATAGGGCCGTGAGCTGTGTTCAGTTCCACACCCTTAATCTAGTCTTTTCCATTCCCTCTATATTTAATCCCTCAATGTGTGAATAAGAATGACACAGAAAGAGAAATGTCATTACCGTAATCTTTAACACTCTTGCAGTTTTAACATGTAATTAATTGATATCGTGACCTAAAGTTTCATTTAACATTTGAATTTAAACATTTTAAGGTGTTTAATTTATTAATTTATTAGGGAATTCATATATTGTGAATTCATTTGTTAATTCATGAATTAATGACAACGTCTGATGGCATGAGTGTGTCTCCTTGACACTGTTCACAAACTACTTTATTTTGGGCCCCGTTAATATTTTAAATTGAGCTGTTCAATGGGCCTTTGACAGAGCATACATTTATTGCAAGGCATAAGTTATGGGCCAGTGTATACCACGCGCTTGCTGTAAACCTGGGGTAAGAGGGTCAAGGCTGCTTGGCCTTGATGAGCTGCTCTGGCAGAACATCACGGCCATCTCACCTTTCTGAGGACCAATAAAAGAAACAAATTAAAAGTCACGCGCGGCCCCCATGCTGGGTGACATTTACACAACAATCATTCTGTTTATGATGCCAATGTTGGCCCGAAACCCCCACTGATGTCTTAACATGACCAATGAATGTGCCCCCCTCCCTAATATCGTCAGTGTTGGGGGGCCTCCCGGGAAAATAGCAATGGATCCTTATGGGAAGAGACTAGTTCTAATTAAAGAGGTAGTGCGTGTTTATTGGCCATATTTTCTTGTAAAACAAACATATGGTGCTAAAATATTTGGTTCACGCAGGCTCCTTCCTTATCCCCTGTCAGATAGCCGCCCAGCGACAAGGGCTGCTACTGTCATTCCATTTCGAGCCGCTTTGATCTGGTGATGGATGCTAAACACACAGCACAGGGCCGTAATGTAAAAATATATAGCACGTTGTCAACAAGAGCATACAAGCGCCCGTGTGTTTGCGTGCGATCACAATGCCACAGGGTCTTCTCATTCCTGGGCCAAACCCAATGTGTTTTTCCTCGGACTCACCAAAAAGGAGTCAGGTTTCTGGGCCTTGTTGCTGCACTCTGGGTGCGCGACGACAGCGGGACAGTCCTGTAATCGAGCTCAGCTCTTATTATCAACATATTGGTATGCAGAATCTCAGTGATTTCGGTGGATTAGCTGATGATGATGATGATGATGATGATGATGATACCAGAATATTATTCATGTCTGACATACTAGTGGATGTGATGTATGCATATATGCTTTCTTATTTCCTATTGTTAATTTTATTATTGATTAAGATTATTGTAACGTAACATTTTGTTTAATTGCTCTGCATGCAGTTGAAAATGACATTTCTTAGCCCTCTCTCTTATTTCTCCCCCATTTATACAAACAAGCAGCCTGATGTACTGAAGTGTGATTAAGTTCTTTTGTTTTGACTGTCATGATTTATTTATTGTTGAGTTTTGTGTATGACTACATGGTCTCTTGCTGCCCTCTAGAGTACTGCTACACATTCTACTTTATTTTCCTTTGCTGAGGGGGCAGGTTAGTCTAGTGGTCTAGGTGTTGGACTCCCAGCCAGAAGGCCATGGGTTCAAGTCCCAGTGTAAACATCCTAGAGCAAGATGCTTAACCCCTATCTGCACCATGTAATTGTAAGTCACTTTGGATAAAAGCATCTGCAAAATTGCTGAGCAAACAAAATACAAACAAAAAATGTGCCTGAAACTGCCTATAAAGGCAGTTTGTACATGACACTTGCAAATGTATAATTTAAACCTATGTATAAATACTGTATGCTCTCTCTTGACGATCACAGAGCTATTGGTTTTACATTTTGCTTGGTTAAAATGTTGACTTCCCTCTAGTACTTCCATTAGACTTTCAATTTGGAAACTGTGCAGCATTGAATATGTAATTATCTCTGCAAAAACATAGCCAGGGGTGCATACATGCCATGATAAAAAAAACACAAAACATCTCTTTTTCTTTCACACGCGCATGCACACGCACACGCACACACACACACACACACACACACACACGCACACACACACACACACACACAGTTGCTGTCACAGTGGGGTGTCATTAGCCCCTCTACCCCTGTCCGCCTTCCCTGAGCCTTAAGTAGAACAAGGAAATACCGACTATGTCAAGACATGCAACATGCTACAGACACACTGTTACCTGCTAAACCCCAAACAGCCCTTCTCTTCAGGACCTGCAAACTGGTGGCTATATAATGTTACCTGAGATTAGTGGGTGATTACTAAGTCTGTCTTTGACTCACATCATGGTGACATGAACTTATAGAGGATGGTGTGTAAGGTTGTGTATCATCTAACACAAACCTTTGTATTTTTGGGCAGGGTGTTTCCTTACATATACATTGCACACATGCATAATACCTGAGTGTATTTAGTGTTCTGCCTTCAGTCACCATGAAATCCCACGGCTGAGAGGAAATAGTTTCAGCAGACGTCATAGTGTCGCTGTGTTTATAATAGAATGCCAACCCTCTACATGCCCAATACGTGTGTGTGTGCTTTGGGGACCCGCCATTTTATCCCTCTCTTTGTCATACTGTAACACCAGTCGCGGAGCCGCTACTCCTCCCCGGTCGAGCTCGCCGGTGTATTAAACCAGCGGCCACCGACCGTCCATACAGCCGACGCACCCTAGCTGCCACACACCTGTTCCCAATCCCCTCATGTGCCCTCCTTTAGCGGCTATATAAGCGGGAGGGGGGATGAGGGGAGTTGTCAGTGATTGTTGCAACCAGGAACTGCTACTGCGGGTTTTCACCAGTTGTAGCTTAAAACTGATTAAAACTGATTAAAACGCGCTGCTTTAAATTCGCTTTCGTGTCTGCGTTGCTCTTGGTTATATAACACAGTATTATGGTGCAGTTTCAGGCATTGAAGTAGGCCTACAAAAAAATAAAATAAAATAAGCAATGGACAATAAGTAAAATCACTTAAAATAATAATATAAATAAATAAAGTTAGGCCCTTAGGCCATTGTATATCCCTTGTTATTTTAATCTGATTAATTCAGAAGTTTTTTCTCTTACTTGTGTTCGACTTTTTCCTACTCACAATTAACAGTAAACCATTCACCCTTTCACTAGCCTGATCTATCAGTCTTCTTCTGGCTCCCTACTGTAACAGGAGTCATCTGAACTATGCTGTTGAACTCTACAGTGCACCATTGTAATTGTTCAACAACTCCTGAAAACATGACAGTGCTTGCGGACCAGGGAATCATCTTTCCACTGGCATAGCTTTACGCTGATGTCTTCATCTGCTAGGCGTGTACGGAGCTGCTGCCTTGATCCTCTCTGTGTCAGCAGAAGTCCTGCCTGTCCCCTCAGGTGAGTGTCTGTCAGACAGCAAACAGATAAAGCAATGCTAAGAATAACAAAGGACAGGACATATCCCAGGTCCTCCTCTAGGCAGGTGGACAGTTTTTTTCCTCAGAGAGCTGTCAGGTTCACAAGGAGGCCTTAAGGACAGAAATGCCCCTAAGAGATGTGGGAATCGTATAAGATACAAACCAGATGTTCATACAGATGTTATTTTAGTTTAGTTTATTTTAGTTATGTCCTTAAAATCAAGTGAGGTATGAGAATGCTATTTGGAGATCTATCTATCTAGCTATCTATATATCTAGATGGAGAGCTATAGTATCTATCCACCTATATAGCTAGCTATCTATAAAGCTAGCTGTCCATTTGTCTGTCTGTTTATCTACAGTATTTTACTGGCACAGATCTTGCGGTGATACAAATATTACAACCTTTTTTTCCAGGATTAATTTGACAGAGACACCACGGACAACTCTCTTTTTGAGTGAGCGTGGAGTGTCCATTCAAATCGGGCAAGGTGTTGGACAGCCTCCCGGGTCCTCGTGCCATCTGTTTGGGGTCCTATATTAGCAGGGGGAGATGTGTGGCCATGTTCTGCTTAATTAGGTCCAGTAAACAGTCACTCATCAAAAAGCAGCTGTTAACGTCCCCATTAAGATAGTCCCACACTCATGCGAACACACACGCACACATACACACAGCTACATAGGTGCGTAAACAGCCACACGCGCCCGCGCACATGTACACAAGCACATGGACACACACACACACACACATTCCCCTATGAGTGGAAACTCAAGGGTTAATGTCAATATGTTGCTGTGAACTTTGTGTCACCTTGACCACTTCACCAAAATGGCACCTTATGAGATTTCAGCCGCTTTTTAAAACACACTTTTGCTGAGACACAAAAAATGACATGGGTGAAATGGGTGCATTTTTTGGTGCATGGTGTGTGTGTGTGTGTGATGGTATTTCACACACACACACACACACACACACACACACACACACACACACGTCAGTGTGTACATATGTGGCATTTGTATGCGCTCAAACTGCATAGTTGCCACATTATCACCTCTAAAGAATAAAAGGCGAGCAAGAGGGTTAGAGCCGTAAAAGCGAATTACAAGCACGACCGTTGGACGGTGCAAACCGCCTCCCCCGCTAAAGCAAAACTAGCTAGCGAAGGAGGTGCCTTTCCGCAACTCACACCCGGGCTACTTGTTTGTGATTTTACACAACAAAGTTGTAAACTGGAGGGAGACTGCAGTTAACCACACTGGACGCTTGCCAAATTTCCATGGGGCATTAGCAGCCAACTGGTGCAGGCTCATTAAAGAGCAGGGAAACCTATAACCATTAAAAGGCCATTAGGCAGCATGTAATTTTGTGGAACTAAATGGCAGAGAGTAATCAAAAGCACATGAAGCCCAGCTGGGCGGCTGGGCAAACTATTTCGATTAGGGACAAATCCATCATCGACAATGATAGCTTTTCGGGGGGTTTCTGTGCTCTCCATTCTATTCCCCGTCATGATCCTCTGTCTAAGAATGTTTATTTGCAAGGATATTTATTTATCCAGGATTACCATATCAATGCATAAAGGTACACTCCTCAATTTGTGTCCAAAACGCCCCTTGTGGTTGAAGCCAACATTACAGAAAAGTTGCAGAATCGTTTTTGAAACTCACATGCCCCTCCCGCACTAAAGAGCTCCTTCTGCGTCGCATTGCTACTCCAGCTCCTACAGTACTCAGACTCAAACCCTTCTATACCCCCCTACATGTGCTTGCATTTTTGTTTCTAAACATAAGCAGTGAGCTAGGATGGCAACGTGTGGTTCCGGGGAAGTCCTGGCTCGTGTTTAGCATAACCAAAACCTTTGTTACCAATACAGCAGATAAAGTTCTGCATCGTTATAGACAAATATGCATAGACTAATAATTGCGTCTGGCAGGAGAAAAATAATTAAGGTGTCCGACCACCCATTATGATATTCTAGCTTGCTATTCATTTGCGGTGTGTAGCCGAGATATATTTGATCATTATGCTGTAAATAATGTGCTCTTTTTTTGTCGGGAAAGTGACTAGAATGCACTATTTACTGAGTTTTTCTTAAAACTTTCCCTCGGCGGAGCATACCCCGGGACCCCCCTAGAAATTACACAATTTCAACTTAAATGTCACATTTGAGCTTACAATTTCAGCAAGTGAAAATGGCTGAAAATGGTGTCATGCCAGATGCATGAGTTGCCAGCCCTGTATTATATTGGATTTCTATTTTTACTGTAAACGTGTAATCTAGTATAATAATATCTACGGATCAAAGTTAAAAAAAATGAAACAAAACGTGGATCAGATTAAACTTGACAGCATATAACAAGACAGCTTTTGCTTTTGTTGGTTATCGTTGGCGGATCGTTTTAAAAACAGAGTAAAAACAGTAATGTGGCCGTGTGGCATGTAAAAATGTATCCCTGGCTAATGTGGATGTAGCATTAGTAAAATCACACCTGGGGGCTGTATTGACAGCTCATATGTGTGAATGATCAATTGTAAATATCACTGTGATTCTCAATCCACTCAGGAAACAGCCATTTATGAAAGGCAGCGATCCTGGGTCTTGTAAAATTCCTGTGTCACATTCTGAAATCAGCTCGCTGCTGTGGCAAATGGTGTCCAGGAGCGGGTTTATTGAGTGTAAAATGTCATTAGGCCAGTAAAGACACATTTTTCTGTGGCTGTTCTGGCTCTGTGGCCTGTTGTGACAAGCCAGCGTCTAATTAGTCAAATTAAAGGCGCATTTGGCGAGACACTCTTTATAGGGGTTAAATGGAGTGCACACCACCTTGGTTCAATCAAGCACTATTTACAGTACGCTCACACCAGACCACTGGCCGCGTTCATCCTCTGTATCTCCAAACCTGAAGGTTTTAAGCACACTTTCGGATGCTGATAGTCTAGCAGAACTCCTCCTCTGCTTTATAATGGGAACAGGAGGTCGTACATGTACACGTTTTATACAAATCCCAGCATGTCTTCACGGCGGCCAGATAAAAGGAAGAAATGGACCCAAAAAAGGAAAGTAAAGGCTTGCTAGGAGGTAAACTGACAATATTCTGTTTATCCTTGAATTTTTGAATATAGCAAACATCAGGAATGGATTGCCTCAAGGGTACTGTACTCCAATCAGGTTTAGGATCCCACCCATCAGTCGTACAGTGTTTGTCAATGGGTCTGCTGCAAATAAAACAATAAATCAATCTAAATTTTGCAAATCTTTCAATCATAATTGTACTAGCATCCCTGCATTTTCTTGCCAATGTGTAGATTCCATAATCAATTACAATTAGGTCATTTGGCAGACGCCTTTATCCAAAGCGACTTAAAATTACATGGTCTGGCGTGTCAGGTGGGCACATTCCCTAACAATATATTGTTAATGTATGTGTAATTGCAGCCTTTTTCACCATTCTGCTGTATTTGTTTATGTGCCAATCTTTGTCAAATGGGTTTCTTTGATGAAAATACAACGAGGAACCCAGTCTCAATCTGTAAACTAGTATGAACTGGAAGCCACCAATCTATCAAAAACCCTAAACACTTTACGTAGATAGTTAGGTACTGTAGCTGTGGGGTATTTCATGGTTCATACTGTACTAGTGCAGAGCCTACAAGGTTTGGTTCTGAACGCTGGCCTTGATACTTCCGGGTGAAGTACAGATGGCTGACTACAGCACTCAAAGTTTATTCCACTGCTCACTTCTGCTCTTTCACAGCATCAGCTAAATGCCCACATTGTAAATGTGTAGTTTTAGTACCTTGAGTCTTTGAAAGTTGCCCACTTTTAATCTCAAAGAGTACATCTAACAATTTCTACATATGCAAATTGGCTCCAGTATCCTTTTTATTTGTTGTTTTATCAAGGTCAGGCAGTGCAAATCCAACTCAATTTAGTTAATTTCATTTATTTTACTGTGCCACTCAAGCCAAGACTTTTATATGCAAGCCATTTAATCTGTGAAATGAAGGTGTTTTCAAGTGAATGTTTGCCTCGTAAAGGTGTGGTGTGCTTTGCAGAGGAAGGGTCCAGAAACAATACTCATCAGCTAGGTTTGTAAAAGGCCTTTTGTCCTTGATCTGTTGTTTCATTAAACACTTTGGTTCCTGTCCCTGTCTCTTAATTCCTCCTCCTTTACCAATTTCCTACTTTCTGTATATGCAAAAACGGAATATATTAGTTATATACTGTAATGTTTGTATATAATGTACTTATATTTGAGTGTTTATGCAAAATATACTCTACACATTTTATATTATTTTATGTCAATGGTGACATTATTAATAGTACAGATCATATAGCAAGAAGTCTGTGGTCTACTGTGAGATAACAAAGACACCTGACACATTTTGACAGTAACCTTTGCAAACACAAAATACACATACAATACAATTATGTATTTAAAGCTAATCTCATTAATATTGTCTTATCATATCGGAAGTAATATTTCTGCAATGACAACTATTTATCTGGTGTAGCCTATATATAGGAAATTGGTGACACAAGCACTCAGGCTCTTGTAACCAGTGAACTTAAGCTATTAAGTTCAGCATAGTAAAACTGGTTAATAAACCATTTGTCCATCATATCACTATTGGTCTGTTCTCTCGTTTATAACGCAGGCTTGACCACCTTAAAAAAGCAGCAGGTGTATACAGTGGTGTAGTGGTCCCTGGAGAAGTGGGTATACTCTCAGTTTTCACCTTTTTTTTTTTTTAAAGTAGTCCAGAAAAAAGCCCTGTTTTAGAAACAGTGACATGTAAGACTATGATTTAGTTTATCCC
>JAODLI010000007.1:711170-733737 GCA_027575585.1 Percopsis omiscomaycus | reverse complement strand
ACACACACACACACACACTCTCTCACTCTCTCTCGCTCGCACGCTCGCACTCACTCACACACACACACACACACACACACACACACACACACACACACACACACACACACACACAATCCAACAATGTTAAGTCAATTCTTTCATTCCACTTCATTCAACTGCACGGCTCAGGGAAGTTGTTCCGCACCAAAAAAGCTAAATAGCAACCGTGCAATCTCCTCACAGCACAGCACATTGCGATGCTCATTCATCACGCCACCGCATTTGAACGCGGGACTTCCACAACAATTACTTCCGTCATTAAACTCTTTGGGCCGTTGTCGTTCCCGGTGTGTGATAAGGATGATTACGGGCCAAATCAGCGATCTAATCTGGCTCCTATCTCCTAAGTCGCCAGAAGAAAAGTAAACTTTGACTGGCGCTCAGACCGAGTCTGTACAACAGCTGTCTTAGACTGCCCCCAAGTGGCTTCTCTGAAGAACAACAACTATTTAATCGTGCAGAGGTATCACTCACAGCTAAATATGTATGTAGTGTGTGGTAATACAACTGTTACCTGTACTGAAATTAGAAAATGTTACCTTTCTCTGGGATAATACTTAGATTTAAAGAGCGGCCTTTCAGCCTCTATCCACTATTCACAGCAGAAATACATACTCCAGCCGCAGATTGATATCACATAAGTGTCACGTCTGATATCACGTGTCAGTTCAATGACGTAATCTACCTGAAAGTATGAAGGAATCTTCTCTGCTAATATTAAAATTTTTCTGTTATTTTTTTCTACTTCGTCTTCTTATTTTAAATGAATGTTCTCTTTTCTGTGTGATTCTGATTCTGATACTGTAAAATAAATAATATTATTGATTAGTTGAACATTACCATTATATCTTGATGATCTAGTGTTTATATCTTAGACATTGGTACTGTATATCGATGTGGTAAAGTCTCATTGGAGAGCATACATCACCATATCTTTGTTTCCAGGTAAAACACATTTCCCAATTGTGGGGATTAATAAAACACACAATTCCACCGTACAGGGCTGATGTCTAGACAGACACCCAGTGTAAGATAATCTAGTAAGCATTTTATATGTGGTGTACATGTTTGTGCATAATCAATCCCGTACAGCTGTGCTGACACACCTATGGCACGGCAAATGGACACACACACATGCTGTCACTCTCTTTACTGTCGCCCAGCGCTACTGTTATGCTTCAGCTAGCACGTCATAGTCCTCAACATGTCACCCCTTTCTAGCCGTAAGCCTGGCCTGTGAGAGGGGTTATTTACATATTGGCAATGTGCATTATGACCACGCGTGCACCTGTTAGCATTGATTGAAATCATATTCACATTTCCATTGACTCCTGACCCCCAAAATTAGGGGTACAGTACATGTGAGTTATGTGAGTTACTTTTTTTTACACAAATGTCCTCTGGCCAAGATAATAACGTCGAAATTTAAACATTATATTAAAGCGAATAAAACTGAAATGATAAAAATAAAATATTATAATATAATGCAACAAATATAATAAAACATAAATAAATAATGAAATAAAAATAAAATCATTTCAAAATCACATAAATAAATAAGACATCAATATAAATATTCCTGTTTCTCAAATATTTATACATACAGTAACAGAGAGATAAGGTAATAAGAGCCAGGGAAATTGTATTCCATATTTGCCTAAATCATACATGTCTCCAATGGCCCACTTGTGTGCTACCATGCTCTAGCTTTAGCTACTGTGACACTCATAACAAAAAATATGAACCAGTGATGTTTCTAGATCAATAAGACCTGGCCAGCTGTTCGCAGGCTCTTCCACAGCTGTCCAATCTGCCTGCCACAACAGACCAGACCCACTTCTGACTGCACTGTGATCCCGTTCACCCCTCTACGAAACCCACAACACATCAGAAACACACACACACACCTCCCCTGCCAAGCCCCACACATACACACACACACATACATGTACAGAAGCTCATGAATGTACACTTTGTACATACATGTATTGTAAGTGAGCGTAAACGGTGCATGTATGCGTGTTGACCATGCACATGGACTACGAAACAGAGATGCACACTCACCAAAATAAAAACATGTCCAACTGTGACAGTGACACACATACATACTATTTAACGTCTGCTAAATGCTTAAATGTAAATGTAAATGTAAACTTACACAGGAGCATCATTTGTCATCTGGAAAGGAATCTAGAGTCACGGTCTTTAGACTGAAAGCTGTAAGGCCTCCAGCATTCCTCTGGAAATTTATGTCCAAACAGCTGTGATCCCATTCGCCTTCCGTCTGAATCTAGAAAACGCCACTGTCTCAAAGAATTATGTAGGGGATCCAATCCATTACACATCTCCACACACCTGTGTGTGTGTGTGTGTGTGTTTGTGTGCAGAGGATTCAAAGATGGGTTTGTCTCCATCTCTTTGATGGGTAAATAGATATAGCGAGCTGTGTGGCCCACTCATTGTCCCTAATGCATTCCAAGCCCACGGTTTAAAGGGGTAAACCTACGTTGCGTCTGTATAGGCCAAAGTGTTCTTTTCCCCTTCAAGGCGGGGTAAACCCTGGGACACAGTAATGGATAAGGTCGTCAGATGGACATGTAGTTTGTAAGTAATTCACTGGCGACTCTGTGACATCATCATAAATCTGGAACACATGGGGAAAGAGAAATGAAGACTCTACTGCTGTCATTCTTTTACTGTTCATTTTTCCATTGAACGGGCTTTTCAAAGCAGCATTTTAGATTCTTCAACAGTTAATTTATGTTCACCCTCTCTAATTGAAAATGTACACCTCTCCGGACCTACCAGCATTATAAAAACATCAATTCTCCCATTCCTCTACCCCCGCCCCTATACATCTTCTCTACCTGTCCCCCTAATGAAGTGCTTTGAGAGACTGCATCTGCTCCTTTCTGCCAGGCACTCTGGAGCCCCTTCAGTTCGCCTACCGCCCCAACTGCTCTACTGATGCAGTCGCTGCACACCGCCCTATCCCACCTCGACGCCGAGAGAACTATGTTAGAATGCTGTTTATTGACTACAGTTCAGCTAGTAACACTATAGTCTCCTTGCTGGTCAGTAGGCTTCTGGATCTGGCACTGCATCTCTCTCTGTGCAAATGGGTCCCAAACTGGCAACCACAGTGAGAAGGCCTACCTGGAGGAAGTGGAGGACCTGACAGGTGCCAGGTCAAATGCACAGTCTGCCCTGCTGCCGTCCCCTCATTTCACTGTTAATGTACCTTTATATGTGACAAATAAAACTTTCAACTTGAACTAACCACATGAACATTCATGCAGTTATGTTTCAACATATAGAGAGTAACATCGAAGAGTTTCAACATCGAAGAGTGTACCTTCAATTAATTAAGTCCATTTTCTAAAATGACTAAATGACTTTATTTTTATTTATTATTGCCATCTAAAATAATGTTCACCTTTTAGTGGCTACAAGGAGGCCCCTTTATGGAAAGATATTTCTTGTTAACTGAACTGTAAACATAACACTTTTGAGATAGTGAAGACTGATTTGGACAATTGGGATCATTTCTAGCGAATTTAATGTTGAAATTAAACTAGGGAAAATGTTTAAAAAATAGTTTAGTTGACAGCTCCCCCACCCACCCTCCCCCGAAAGGCCCTGGACCCTGCTTTGAGAACCCCTGGTGGTCCGGGCTTCAATCTCACCTACTCACATTTGAGGGGAATAATATGTCCCATGTGTCTGGGAAGTGTAGAGGAAAACACTGTTATCATGATGAGTTAGCAGTTATGTCAGCCGGCCAAGGTGAACTGGAGGTGACATAAAACACTACATGTCACAATGGGATAGGTCAGCCCGCCTGACTTTCCCTGAACTCTCTCACTCCGCTGGTATTCGTTATTCAAGGTAACTACAGTCCCACACTGGTTTCCATGATTTGGTATGCTGCATTCTACAGGACTACACTCAGTTTTACTCTAAACTACATTTAACATTGGCTGTTTTAGTGCGTAACGCTTACATTATTTAACATTAGAATTACATTTTTTCTTAAAAGCCATGACTGAAATTTGTAGTTCAAACATAAATTACCCTTGTTTTAGAATTGCAAAATTGGATTAATGTAAAATAATCTATGATGGAAGAGTTAGAATAATATAATAATATGCATAATCTGTGGCAATTGCCAAACCCTCATGCCATGGTAAAATATTCTAATAAAACGGTAGTATGCAGGAAAAGCAGTAATTTATATAATTAACAAAAAAAAGAAGAAACTTTATCACTTCTGCAAAAATGATATTGGGTTATACCACGGTTATACCTGTTGTTATGTGGGGGCTAAGGCTTTGGATGTTTTTATTCATATATTTGCCATGCTATCAAATTAGTCAGTGTGTATATGTGCGTGTGTCTGTTTATCTTATATTTGTGTAGCAAAAATAACACAGTGATAGTTAATTACCTCCCCCTTGTGCACACACAAGAAAACACTTATTTTTAGGGTTCATGGGTGAAAAAGTACTGCTGTGTTCAACAGTGGAACGAGAAATAGTAAAGGTCTATTAAGTTATGACAATGGTGACTGAATCACACGGTGTACGGACTCTAGCAGAGCTTGCCAGTGAGTGGCATCTGGCCTCTCTAACCTAAACTTCCTCACCACAAGCTAGCAGAGCGCCTCACAAACAGTTAAACAAACTGGAGTTGGGAGCTTGTTAGCGGACGCCATTTCTACATGTGTGTGTTTGTTCAAATTTGCTCGGTTGGTGACCTAACTCCTTTTATGCCGAGCACATGTGTGGGTGAGGGGGTTGAACAAAAAAAAAAGGGGGAAATCCATATTTTTCCAATATGCAGACGGCTGTTCATCAGGCAAGGTTTGACACACGTCTTTGAACAGTTAGAATCAACAACTATGGAAAAAGTAAAAGGACGAAATAGGGCGGTTTGGCTAAACAAATGTCATTTTTTAATGCCATGGCAAGGAGGATGAAAAAAGAATGAATAGACACATTCCTGGGGAGCTAACTCACCGCCTTACTGTTTCCTAGGCTTGATTAGAGGGATGCAGCGCCTTGCGGGTAAATTAAGATTAAGATCTCGGCTGTCCAGAGGGAATTAGCAAAAGGAAACAATATGGCTTTCTTTATCAGTCCTGACATGGGGTTTTATAAAGGAAAGTCTCATTAGGCCTCATGCAGACATAAATGGAACCGCATGAGGCGCCTATGAGGTAGCGGTGAGAAGGCCCATTTCATAATTTAAAGGTCGCAGGTTTGATCCCACTGATGGCCAGTCACCATTCTTGCCGAGCAGGGAAAATGCCGTTTTCCCCATGTGCGTTGACAACATACTTAATCCTAGCAAGATTTCACTATTCACTTTTTGGCACCACAAGTCTATTAGCTAACTTTCCTGGGTAACAGGAAAGGCAGTGTGCGGTCACACTGAACCTTGACACTTAACTGGGTCTTGCTTCTAGTGGTTGTCATCAATGTTTCCAAATAAAACACCAACTAGTTTCTCACTGTAGTCTCCTGTAATATACTGCACCATGCCAATCACAACATTTTACAGAATTAATACTTTATTAGAATGAGGTGCAGCACTGAGTAAACTATGACTGACATGTACAACGTGGTATCATCAGTGCATGTGGCTCGGGGCTGAACATCTGGATTTAGATCTAAACTGATTTGAATGAATGTGATTTTGAAATTCCAAAATTATTAATATTTTTACAGCGTTTTTTTTTTGTTTGTTTTTTTTAATTCTGGAGTTTGCCAAAGGTGTGGTCATTACAGGTCAAACACTGTTTCAATTGGTTAAAACTCCACCCACCCCGCTATACATGACATTTTTAACGAGCGCACACAAGCTCCGGAATCTGCCCAGTTGAGGACGCTGGCGGCGTTTTGACAGACAGCAACACAAACACGCTAGAACTGGTTGGAAAATCAAACTTTATGCCTGGTCAGTACAGAAAAGGAGCTGAAGTAGAAGACAGTTGGCGAAAGACTGGTTTAAACCTGAAGGTTAGATACAAATCAACGACTACCTTTTAAAAAAACAACAAAAATAACTTCCGCACAAAACTCTATATTCCGCAATAAAACGTATGGGAAATCACCCCTTTATAAAATCCATCACCAAACAAATGATTCATAGAATCATAATATTTGTCAATAAATCAAACTGCCACTATCACCACTCACTTCAGAGTTGAGTTCACAGAGTTAATATTCCGAAAGCGGAACAAACATTGTTTATCCCTATCCCAACTTCAGAAGAGATGGGACTGAAATACAACTCCGACACTCGTCTGTCTTTCAGCTCTTCTTAGAGCTCTTTTTGCAGCGTTTGGCCTGTGGTGTGCGACCTGGGGTGGGGGCTGCTTTCTTGGATGCTCCTTCCCTTTTGGAGCCCCCTTCCTCAGCATTGTAGAGGGCATTCCTGACGAAGCGAGAAGCCGCACCCTTGTCCAGCCGGCCAGCTTTCTTCTTGTCTGTGATCTCCTTAACTCTGTTCATATAGGTCCTGATTCTCTCCTAAAGGTGGGGAAGGGTTACAGGGACTGTTAAGAGTGGGAACTTAAAATATTAACTGTAAAGTTACCTTAATATAAATGAACACTGGTAGTGCTTTAAATTACAGGCTGACAATTACATCAGGGCTCCAGATCGCAACCAAGTTAAAATGTCTTATTTTCTTGTCTTAATGCGTCGACGTCTTCTCTTTTTGTCCGTCTCAGCGTACAAAAGTTGGCAATGTGAACACAGAAATCGTGTAGTCATCCATGTGCTGGTGCGACCAACTGAGTTGGCAGCACCAGTGGTACCATTAGGAAAAGTTAGTCTGGAGCCCTGTACCAGTGTTTCTGATAGGATTTTTTCTTGCTGGTCCAGTGTCCGGACCAGAAAGAATTGATTTTACTGGACAAATATGAATCTTACCGGTCACGTTTCAATAAAACCTTGTTTATCTAGTAGGTGGCAGAACGGTGGTAAGATAATGTGAACAAGTGTATAGTGATATCAAGTGATTACCCCTGCTCCCGTGTTCAATAAAGAGACGCAAAACGAACAGTAACTACAAAACCTCAACAGCTGCTAAAGTATAGGCTATTACGGAACAACAAAGAACGGCTATGTAGCCCTATAACCAAGGCAGCCGCACCCCTCGATGCCAAGCGTGCACGGCGAGATGTAGCGGCGATGACGGCGCTACACGGTTATAGGGGTTTCCCTTATGCAGCAACTTGTAAAGTGCCCAACTTGCCTATGTTGCCCATAGGCTACCAGGTAACATTTTACTTTGCAATGGAGGAATGCCAATGCTGTAAAACTAATACCGATGGACATAGTTTCACCCAAGTTGCTATATTAAGATTACAGGGGCTTTAAATTTGCTGCCGAGTGATTTGAGTGACGTGGTGACATATTTTATATGCGTATATATAGCTTGCATGTAGCAAAATGCTTTGACTACCCAACCTCGTAATTGACAAACACCAATATTATCCAGTGGGAATCTGTGCCTTTGACCAAACGTGTAAGTTTGCAAAACACGAGTTAATCTACAAAACAGATCGTAGTAGGGGCAAATATTGAAAACGCCATTCATTTTTCCCAGTGATAGACCCAGCTAGACCCAGAAGTCCTTATATAGGCGGGGGCACCTTGAAAATGACAGACTGTGCAGGTCTATGGCGTCATGGATGACAAAAGAAGTCAAATATACTTACCAGCTCCTGCTTGATCGTGTGTTCTCTAGGGTTTACTCCTTGTGTAACCAGGTACACTGTCAACACAAGAGGGGGGGGGGGGACGGAGATTGTATTTGATAAAAAGTGAAGCAGTGATAGACAGTGATGGACAGTGTCTATCTAGGTGTCCATTGGCCACACCTAGCTTCATTAGCAAGATAACAAGATATGGTTCCCATATATGTGTGGGAACCATGTATGTCTGCTAAAGCTCAAAGCTAGAACATAAAAGATCATAAATAAAGTAAGTCAGTATGCCTCCTCCTGATAAACTTACTCCAGAATAGTGAGTTGAGGGTGTATGCCGACATCAGGTCTAGTTTAGCTTGGTCCAATGGATCCAGCTATAAATAAAATTGCAATCTTGTTAGAATCCCACTGGCACTTTTAAACTGCATTTATTGTGACTTCACAACGTTCGAGTGCCTTACCTTTTGCAGTAGGTCATTTCTTGGCATCTCCATCATTGTCCGTAACATGGTGTTGACAGAGCCAACAGAGGACTCAAAGCTTGTGAGCTGCTGCTCAATCTCTGTCGGGTAATCCTCCGCATCAATGTCCCCTTCCATGTTCCTACAGGACTGTTCACATAACAAACTTACTACCTCTATTATACTGTTCGTGACCCAATTATTCCAAAAAATTGTAGCTAACGTTAACCATACCGTAGCTATCTATTACTATCGCTGTTAACAGGATAACAATTTTAACAACAAAACACAAAGAACAGCCACTTAAATTAGAAATTACCTGCTATAGCTTATTGCTGACAGATATTGTGATATAGACATGAGTCTAAACCGTATTTAATTTAGCATATTTTAGCAGCTAAAAAGCACAGTTACCTTTATGCACGTTGTAGCTCATGGGAAGTGACGTCACAGCAAACAATGGCATTTCAGCCTGCTGCCTTCTACGGTTTGGAAGAGCATTACATTTGTAATCAGTTTACAAGCGAGATGTTTATCACAAAATATGAATGCATTGCAATGAATGACGGATATAATAAACAAGAATGTAATATCCAAAAGTAGGAATGTGCACGTATTATTTTGTAACTGAAACGGTTGCATACCGCAAACGACGGTAATAGTTGCAGATTGTAATTGTAATAGTAATTTTTATTGTATTTTAACTGCACAGTTTATATATTCCCAAATGTCTTCTTTTCCATGGCCCAACTATGAAAGTGCCCAAGCTATCTTGACTGGTAAAAAAACTAACTTCATCTGTAGTGCACTTCTTGGCCAGAAGATGGCAGTAATTTACAGGCTCAACGTGCAAGGTAGAGCTACACATGCTTTAGAATAAATGGATTGGACAGAGAATAAAGTGACACTGGATTGGCGTCACTTTATTCTCTGTCTATGGGTCTAATCATATCCAGATAGGTAGTAGGCATATATACATTACACATTACGCATTCTAAAACACAGCAATTTGAAACTGCACCGTAATTAAGTGGTAGGCCTATAGGCTATACCAAAAATAAACTTGGTGTTAGAAGTACGCACATTCCCTAACCAAGAAAAAGTGCAAATACTCTAAATACTAAAAGTTTAAGTACTTTTTAATTTGTTTTACAAAATTACATGCTTTTAAAAGTACCTAAAGTATATATTATAAGTACCCCTTTAAAAAAAGGCTTTTCTAATGCTCTTTTTGAAACAGTGTTCCTCTTTGAGAAATAATCTGGTAAAGAATAACAAGTGGAAAGAGTCTAGACCCTTAAAATCAGTGTCTAACAACAATTTGTTGAGTTAGGGTTAGGGTTAGGGTTAGGGGTTAGTCCATCACTACCACACAGTGGGATCACTCAACAAGTTAAATCTTTCAGATACTGCTCCTACTACTGATTTGAATCTTTATCAGTATTGCACTTCTCTGTATCAAAACCATGTAGTTATTCCCCTGGGGGAACGACTGGAAGATCCCTGAACCTGACCTGGACAGGCGGATCTCTGCTGCGGAGGTCTGCTGCGCTTGTCAAGCGCTGCTTTGCTTACCAAGGTGGGCTCTCACTTACATCACTGCAGTCCCGGGTTATGCAACCACATGGATCGTGTATCGTGATGTCACTAGTCAGTGAGCAAGGCTGCCACAGTGCCACACAGAGTGGCTATTATTATTTAACTAACGACTTGATTACCTTGCTGTCATGAGACTTCATGTCATGAGACACGCTTGGGTTTATTAAGCTATATAGTTTGGCCTGCTCTTTTTTTGTGAGCTAAATCACATTTGTTTCTGTTAAGAGAACCTTTACCACATATGTAGTGTGGGAAATGTTCCAATGTGTGGAGGCAGCTTTGCATATTATCAATTCAAGTTGTGTTTTAAAACATTAAAGGGAAGGAGCAGAGAGAAGGGGTGCTCAGTGCAGCAACATTTTTGTAATGCTACTTTCAACCACAAGGGGAGTTCCAGATACAAATGAGTGTGTGAGCATTCAAGTATTCAACGGTTTGTAGAGCAGCTTCAACTCAAAAGGTGTCAGGAGAGAGACAATACATTTAGTACCATGAACCCTAAAAGGTGGTTGACCTTCTCTTCTTTTAATGGCCTAACATTAAAGTATACACATTTACAGTATAGACACCCCACTCTACTGTACACTGTACCAGTGTATAACCGACTGTGTGCTTGATCCTTTTCAAACAGGATGTGAGTGAGAGGTGAGGCTATTGGGGGTGGGGGCACAGGTTCTCGAATGTCGATACAAGCGTGGGGGACCTGAACGCAAAGGTCAGTCTGAGAGATAAAAGGCTGTGCCTCATGGTCCAAATCCCTTCTACCGACCCAAAGTCATCCTTTATTTACACATGCAGGCGGCTCACTACGGCATGGTTTAATGTCCCCTGGAATTGTATCTGTGTGTAATAACAATGCAACTGAAGGTGGAGCCAATATTTATGTGCCAGTTGTGTTTTATGTGAGGGTGTTCATCTGCAGGGGGGCAGGACAGTCTAGGGATCTAGGTGTTGGACTCCCAGCCAGAAGGTTGTGGGTTCGAGCCCCAGAGTCAGCCTACATGTAAGCATCCTTGATCAAGATGCCTAATCCCTATCTGCTCCATGTAATAGCAGCATATACTGTAATTGTAAGTCACTTTGGATAAAAGCATCTTATCTTTATTCTTTATTGACTTAAATCCACTGCAGATGAAGATAAAGGAGAGACTTGGATTGTTAAATGACAAGATTAATATAATATGTTGTCATATGTTTCAATTTCTTTAACCTGTACATTCTTCTCTTTCAGGATGTCACAACTTTACATTACTCAGTACCTGGAAAACAGAGAATACACACACTACACACGGCTATAGCGTATTTGTTCTGCTACTTTTCTGCTTCTTTGTCATGTGCAGGAATGTAGCTGGGAGAAGAGACTCCAAAACATATCTAATGTTGGTTTCCCATTTTGGCAGCCATTGCTGATTAACTTTAGCAGCAGCGTCTAAGTTCGTCTAGCATACCAGACAGTTTGGCAGAGAACCACCAACCTTTGGAGGTTGTTCTATTAACTGTCACTGGGTCAAATAGAAAAGGTCTTGGGTGATGATATGAATAGGTTCTGTGCCTTACTTGTGTGACTTGTATTTAGCCATGCCTAATGAAAATACACAATACCTTAACTTTTAAAGAAGTCTTACCTCACTGATATGCCAAGTACGAACTGTGGTGAGTGTATACAGTCACTTGTGGCTTGCTAATTGGAGATAACCTTGAGAAGTGACGTCTTAGACTGGTCCCTTAATACTGAATGGCAGCCTTTGGAAATAAAAGGGGAAATGAAAGAGGGAGATATACAATGAGAGAACAAGAGAAAGTAAGAGGGAGAGAGAGGGAATGAAGGAATGAGTGGGTGAGAGGGGGACAGCCTTAAGGTAGAGAGAGAGTCAATCCCAGCCTCTTGAAACAGTACACTGGCTCTTGTAATGGATCATCTGTCTGGAACACACAGAATGAAAAACTGTGCTCAATCTGACCTGCTGAACCCTTGAACAGAGATCATGTTGTACCATTTACCTAAACACAGCCAGGAACAGGGAAGCTTTATGAAAAAATATGTAGGACCAGGCTTAGTAAGGCCCTGTTGGTGCAACCGGCTTCGGTGAGATGTGCCAGGTATTTAGCAGGCAGGTTCTATTGTACTTTTTAAAAACTATATTCTTTCTGGGAGGGTTTGCAGCTCTTCAACAGGTATCTTTATTCATGTTCAACCAGTGAGCTTCGTTTCACTTTGTGTTCAAATTCCTCAGTCACATTGCATTATGTTCAAATTCTTATTTCAGTTATTTTAGTGTATTCAGGTAGTAGTAGTATAACCCAGTGCCCAAAAGGTACAAATCAAGCTAATTTATATCTATATATCTTATCTATAGCTTCGCGCATCAATATAATAAATAAAACAAAACTAGCCGCTTTGTGTACATAAAAATCAAAAGGTTACATTCTCAGTTGATCCATTCCTGAAATTCATGTATATATCCTCTAGGGGGCGAGCCAGAGCAGTACAAGTCGAACTGAGTGACTAAAACCTCTGGGCAAGGCCCGATGAAGGCCAAGACCCAGCTCACTCCTGACAAGTCTAAACATGACTGCTCTCCTGGCCCTGCCGGTTACACAAGAGGTTCTCGGAGGGTTTCATAAGCCCAAAGGTCAGAAAACCCATGTACAAATATAGTCATCGTTTTTGTAAAACCTTTATCTAAAATGTTTCCTGATAGTCTAATTGCGAGAAAATCTGAAAATGTGTCGTGTTTTTATATGAAATACCTACCTAAAATGGTATTGTGTATTTATTGAGCAGAGGGGGTGGAATTTAGTTAAGATGGGTCTCCAAAACAACATGCACAACACTGATGTGCTTTATAAAATTATCATTTCCATGGCATCACAGGTTAAGCGAAAGTAGCTCTTCTTAAAGAAAGTATCATAACATTATAACCACCATATTATCAAAAGTGCAAATGAAAAGTTTTTAATGAATGGGAATAGACTGAATCATAAGTGGGATTGAAATTAATGGGATTTAAATGAGTGTACCTTTTTGTAGATTCTTATATAAAAATGTAGTTGTCTATTGTCTTATTTGCCCCAACACAATGTAACACCAAGCATGTTAAAATAAACACATCCTATCATTTGCAAATACTTAATGGGTCATTTGTCAACAAAAATAATTCTGATAGAAGGTGATGATCAAATGAAACACTGCCAGCATTTAAATCTCAGGCAAGCCCATGTATCATTACATAATGACCAGTTTATTATGCTATATATAGACATATGAGATTCATCTGGTACAAGGTGCTGATAGGTGGCAAGATATATTACATACAGGGTGAGGCCAGATAGATTAAGAATGCCTACGGTAGAGAGACAAGGCATTTAAAGATTCTTGAATTATATCTTTGAACATACCGAGTGTTATTCTTGTATGATGAAATGAAATGTTTTATTGTATTGTATTTTAACTGGTGCTTGTTGAAGGTTGCATTGACCATGATGACCAAGCTTCTGAAAGCATCTAGGCTGGGATATGTAAAAGGCCGGCAGGCGATACAGAACTTCCAACACTTCTTCAAATTCAAATGCTGGCTGTAATATTGCTGCTGGCTATGTGCTGAAATGAACAGCTGTCTATTTTAAACATTTTAAGTGGGTGACATTAACGCGTATGTTAGCTTGTACTCTGGTGTATTGAGAAACATTAACATTTGTTGGAAAATGGTCACATTCAGCCAGGAACAAAAAGAGGAATCTTTTTTTCAGGCTTGTTCATTTGGGTAACTGTTATATGACCTTGTTTGTCATGTCTTATCAGTAGGTTTGTCATGTCTTATCGGTAGGTTGTCAAGACAGGCTGCTAAAAGCTTGGAAGAGAGTAGTTCTAATCAGCGACTGCATTTGTATAAACATACAGAATTATTCCATTGAATATTGACATATTCTGAAGGTCAATATTCCATGTAATAATGGAATACTAGTGTGCATGTGAAGGTGTTGAGAGCACTGGTTATTAAAGGGTGGTAAACATATCATTGAGTCTTCTGGACATGTCATGGACCTAATGTATCTGTTCTTATATCAGCGTGTGCTTTCCGGCAGTATTCCTTTGGACCTACATGTTGAAAAGCTTGTTGAAAGTTGCAACCATCAGTGAATTCTTAAAAAAAGAAAATAAATATGTGCGAGTACATAAAGGTGTGAAATCTTCAGCTTGAAAGCATTTTTTGCTAACAGCTATATGACTCAGTCCAACACCCCTATGGAGGTTTTCTCAATAAGACCCCTGTGTAACATTAGTTAGACCTTGGATGGATGAACTGTTTATTCTCATGGCAAACACTGACAGAGAAAACAATGACAGAGATATATTAAGATACTCTTGAAACCAAAACAATTCCCAGTTATCAACTTGCACAATTTTTCTGGGCAGAATGGGAAAGGTTAGTGCCAGCTGTGTCAAAATCCAACCAGCCTTTGAGACTAACGGTGGAGAGTTGTTGCTTTCATCCAAATGCAACAAGGGCCGCAATTCAGGGTTATAAACCTGAACATCAGTCTATGGTTCAGTATAGTTCTTCAAACTCGGTTGAGCTTGGTGACAATGAGAATACGCACAGACTGGTCGAAGGCGGAGCACACACAAAGACCCTGCTTGTCGGGGCTCCAGTCGAGGCTGGAGATTGGCTGAGTGGACAGTGTGACATTTTGTAAGAGGTTGACTGAGCCAGCCACGCCCATGTCCACATTGTCGGAGTCCTTTTTACTCCTCTTAGCAGGGTAGTCGCTGGAAATTAAACACAAAGGAACTAGGAACACTGGTTGTGGTGAAAAAGAAACACAACTACAATAAACTCCTCAACATATTCAACATCTTTTTCCCATTTGCCTAATCTATGGATACATGAAATAAGTTAGATACAGATACATAACAGATACATAAATGGCATGCATCTCTTACTATTTCCATAGATGCAGGTTTCCGGCCCCTCCTGTTGTCATAAAGACTTCTCTGTTCTGAGGCAGGTGCCTAACCTGCCAGACTGTTGATTTATGAGCCTGAAATGGACCAGACAGAGGACAGTCAATGTACAGTACGTACAGAAGGCTTTATTCATGCCATTTTGAAGGGGAACTTCAGCATACACACACTTTACGCTGAATAATTCTAAACTTTTTTCCCCCACATTTCATTTACTGCCTGGACTTGAGGGTTTTATGCGGTAAAATTCTCTGTTTAAGAAAACTAAAGTATCAGAAGAACCCTAAATATTAGCGTTCCAACTGTCTGCAAATATTTATCGAGCCATTGGCTCTGGTCCCTCTTACACCTACCAATAGCTTGTCAGGCAGGGTGGTGCTTTAATAATGGGTCAAGTGAATTTTGCTTGCTCTTTCCCACTGGCACGGTGGGAAGGAAAGAAAAATAAAGAAAAAAAGAAGAAAAAAAATGCACTTTTCTCACTGGTTCAATGTCGTTTTTGGACGGAGAGCCCAGCATGTCAGCCAAACCTGACCCCAAATATTTCCAGCTGTGAAAATGGTCAAAAGGACATCTGCCCTTCCCTTCTGTCTCTCTCTGTCTACCCTGAAATGCTACCACGGGAGCCAAGCACCCGTCAGGCACTCCCCACACGCCTCCACCCAGGGCCATTACCTTTTCGGAAACGGAGGCAAACCCTTTGACGGGGTGCTGGGTCCTCATGTCAAAAACATGAAATTTTCCCTCCAGCGAGGTAGCCACCAGTTTGTTCATGTTGATGTCCTTCCTATCAAACTCCAAAGAGCATACCTGAATATAATAATAATAAAATAAAAATAAAAAGTTAACATAGAGCAGGCACTCATTAACCTCCTAAGGACCAGTAGCCGATAGCTATTGTAAATGGCACCAAGTTGAGGGTTTATCAAAAGTACAATTCTGCTTTAAGCCTCTACAAGAAGAGACTATGTGAGGAATATTAGTTTTAAACTTTCATCCTTCCCAGTTTTGGTTAAAAGTAGCACTAGTAGAAGCAGACATTCTTAGAATTTCATTATTGGATAAATTACAGTAAATGTCAGCCTACTATTTTCTATCAACGAGATGTGATGGTCATTTTGTTGTGTCTGTTTTTTCTGTGTTGCTATGTCTCAACAAACAAATACAGTAGAAGACCACCTAAAAATGTTAAAAACACTGTATGCCAATTCAGTACACCTCACCCCATTTTTAATATTGGTTTCCCATCGTAAAGACATGTTCCGCAGGTCAAAGAGCTTTATGTCTCCGTTGTCATAGCCAGCACACACACATCGGTCCTGGTCGTTGAAGGCATGACCTGGATGTAAGGGACAAATGGGCAGTCGGCCAAATCATCCAGACCAAACAAGCTTGGGCAGTGTAACTTAAGCAAACGTAAGACGAGTTAGTGTTTATAATGAACCAGAAAACAAACAATGTTACAACTTTACAATTACAAGTTCACCTTGATCCATAAATAAATCAAAAGTAGAGCTGCAAACCACACTCTCCACTATGGAGGCTGTTGAAAGTGGGACATGGAAATCTGTGAATTAGACTAGGCTGTTTTCTGCCCCACTATTTTGGCCCTGCAAAACCTATGAAAAACGAGCATGCCATGTGAATGCTGCAGATGCATGTGTGTTTGTACCAAAGGCGACAGTCCAGCAATCCCTTTTGGTTTCCCCTTCCATTGGCTCCATGTTTGCAACAGGCAAATCCTTTTGTCTGGGGTCCCATACCTTCACTGTTCCTTTAACACACAAATAAGGATGATAAGCATATGTCAACAATCAGATGGAAAAATGTGTGTGTGTGTGTGTAATTATGGGCTTACCCTAGCCTAGATGACTTTAAGATGCCTTTTAGACAGACATTTTTTTGTTGCACATATTTTATCAATCAAGAAATCTATTGATTTCCGTAGAATTGTTCGCTTTTAGTGAAAAACAAACAGGGCAGATTTTAAACTCTCGCCACCTCCCAGCAGGTAGTCACAACGAGAGAAAAAAATCCATTAATAAAAATAATCTAACTATCAACCTGATATACAAGTCACTTGCGAGTATATTCATGTTCATGTGAGGATATTCACGACTATCCTGTTGTTTTTTTGTACGCAATAAAAGATAAAAAAAATCTTATATCCTCCCATCCCTAGTTCAGACAAGGTGAACATCGTATCGAGACTGATTGGAGCCTGAGGCCAGCTCATATTAAAAGGACACGGTCCTGACATTGGAAATGTGTCTGTAACATTGAAATCTCTTCAAAAATCATCTAGTCTAAGCCTTGCACTCCTATCCAGAGGTCTATACCATCTCTACTTCCAGTGACAATCTCGGGGGCACCATCTCCAATCCCCAGGCCTCCCACACCATCTATACTGTTCACTATCTCCTTGTGGGCTTTGACCGAGTACACTGGCGATTCAGGGTCTTCTAGATTCCTGTGGAAATGGAAATATGTAATTGGAAATCACTTTCATTAAGATAAAACGCCTTTATTAATATCATAAGCAACTATAGTATAAAACACTGCTGGTCATGATGACCTGCAGTATTTATTTCCTCTTAAGATTTCGAACAAATCGATGAACAACAAAAATAGCATGAATGAATGAGGATATACCATATGTTGAGGTTTCCATCAAAATCTCCGGTTGCTATGTGTCTTTGTTGGAGAGATGTGGCCCCAAATGTCCCACACTTTATGGGCTTATCTTTCTCTATCTGAAAGACACCAAAAACAGGATTTTATAGCTAAAAAATGTCAAGAACTTGGTAGCACTTAAACCATCGAACAGAAGTATTTTACAGTATATATTCTTATGGATGGTTTAATACAACAGGCAGCGATCAACATCTACTTAGAGTGAATACACAGTTTATAATGTACTGATTGTAAGGCTCTTGTAAGTTGCGTTGGATGCTATGGTAAATGCTGTAAATGTAAATGTTATAATGAATGAAACCCCCCCTCTATGACAAATGATTCTCAAGCCAGATGATTATTGTATCTGTAATAAAAAATTTTCAATTAAGTTAATGGTTGTAATATATATTTTACGTTGATATTATTTAGGAAATCGTTTGTGTGCGACTACATTTATTCCTCAAAAAGATTAACCACGTAATTTGGATGTCATGGGTCATAAACGGTTTAGCATCACTGCGGCCTGTTGCTATGGCAATATGTAACGTTACCTGGACACACGTTCTAAATTAGAAGGTTTACCAAACCATGTTCACGTGCCATCACTCATTTTATCCACGATATTGACTTAATAAACCACCAGGAGAGGAATACATGGAATTTAAATACCTCTTTAACTAGCTGAAGTTCTCCGTGCTGCACTTCATAGATCTGCATCACCCCTGATCCCTTGGCGAAGTTCCCCATACACACAAACTTTGCACTACAAGGGATCCATTTACTGTCAAAAATAGTGTAGTTTAAACTCTTATGGATGTGAGAGATTATTTGAGGCTTTTCGAATGGCGATGACATGTTGGTCGGCAGAAAAAGGGAAGGCTGAAGCTGCTAAATATTAAAATAAAATAAAGACGTTGGACTACTGTTGTCTGCCAAAACAAATGCGTCCCTCCTCCAGGAAGACCCTCCTCCAGGAAATGTTTAACTGACTAAACATTTGCCTGATCATAAGTAAACATAGAAACATTTGTACGTATTAAACCACACATTTACAATTGAATTACATTTTAAGCTTAACACATGTATACAAAGTTTTATTATATTGACATGGATTTCATTCGCTGTTAATAACTTTACTTTGTCATCCTACCGGCATTTGGACAATTTCTCTTTGGGTCCTTTCCCTTACACGAGGAAAACCAAAATCCTCATGCCCTGGCCTAGTGAGTACTGTCGGGCTCATCGTTTTGGGGTTTATTTTGATTTCTAATACATTTCACCATGGACACTGACAATAATCCCACTTCTGATGTTGGTACTGTTATGGACAGCGAAACCGGATCGGATTCATTCACAAAGGTAAAATCTAAAAAGAGCAATAAACGAAAACGAGAACAAGATGGAGTGGATATGGAGTCCGAAGCGTCCGTGGCCCCCAAGAGACCGCAGTTTCCACCGATTTCAGGCGATAAATTAAAGGTACTTATTTATTTCATGCAACGATATTCATCGAATTAACTCATCAGTTGATTAATATAGTTTTAGTACATTTCGCTCTCAAGAAAATCTGGGCTCAGCTGTTTTACGCTTGCGCAATTTAAGACTGTTGATATCACCATAACAAAATTTAGTGTTCGTAATTATGATTGTCTTGCAGATTTAAGTTAATGTGCCAAATGTTATTTTTGAGACAGTGACAAAATTGATGGCTGTTTACCTTTCAGGGAGGAGCAGATGAAATGCGCAAAATCCCCGTTCCAGCTCACAGATACACCCCCCTAAAGGAGAATTGGCTTAAGATTTTCACTCCCATCGTAGAGAACCTACAACTCCAAGTTAGATTCAACCTCAAAACCAGAAATGTTGAACTTAAAGTAGGTTTTATCCTGCATTTAAACCTAAACCTGCACACTTTACATTACTGTCAAAGTTTGCTTTCCTCTATTACGTGTCTGCTTGTATGTATATTATTCAATGTCTGCTGTTCTTTTTTAAGACATGTAAAGAGACACGGGACATTGCTGCCCTCACAAGAGCATCAGATTTTGTGAAAGCCTTTGTACTTGGATTCCAGGTGGAGGTAAGTATCAGCGTAAAATGCACAATATATGTCAGCAGGTCATGGGTTGAAAAGGTGTATAATGTTGATAAATTAGCCTTAAAGAATGAAAGAAAATAATGGTCAGTCCTTTTAATAGACTGTATACAGCTGTTTTATGTCAGATAACATGAGCAATCTCTTCCTCTCCCAAGGATGCCCTTGCTCTCATCAGGCTGGATGAACTTTTCCTAGAAAGCTTTGATGTCACAGACGGTAAGATTGCACCCCCTTTATTACTGCAATTGGCTCCAGTTTTGTATCAAATCCTTGCTCTGCTGCGAGCGTAAACTAAAAGTCAGCTCTTGTGGCACGTTTTCTTATGACCTCTCTCTGCAGTAAAGCCCCTGAAAGGAGATCACTTATCCAGAGCCATTGGGAGAATAGCAGGGACGGGCGGAAAAACAAAGTTCACCATTGAAAATGTCACAAAGACCCGCATTGTGTTGGCAGAGACGTAAGTGGTTTTCCAATGCCTCAAGGAGACCTTATTTTTTCCCCATACTGATCAATCTTGAAAAAAAGTATTTTTTTCAAGAATTTTTTATTTTTCAGTATAACTGAATGATACTGAACTATGTTTATCAACAGGAAAATCCACATATTAGGATCTTTTCAGAATATTAAGATGGCCAGGACAGCGATATGCAACCTAATTCTAGGTACGTTTTCAGAGAAATGGAATGAAATACTGATATCTTGGTCGAATAAATACTCCTCCGAAATTACCTTTGAACTTCTGTTCCCCCCCACAGGAAGCCCACCTTCAAAGGTGTATGGGAACATCAGAGCTGTGGCTAGCAGGGCTGCTGAGAGATTCTGAAGTCCGATTGGCTCGTATATGTGAACTCTCCATGAACGGACTCATTCTCTCAATGATCAGTTGGTGTCATGCCAAAAGAGGACCCAATTGTGGTGTGTGAAATCATCTAAGAAAGCTGATAACCCATATTAGAGCATATTTCTAGTTGCAAACCTTTATCTGTAAATAAATCATTTCAATACTTTGGTGCTTGACTTTTTCCATGGAGATTAAGATGTTCACATCTCATCAGTGGTTTGTAACATTATGAATTAACCCTCACGGGACATTAAAACAGAGGATAACGTGTGTGACATGATTTTATATACAGAAGCAAGGCTTTAAAACCCCAGGTTTAACATTTCAAAGTTTATTTAAATTTTTTTATTTTCATACAGTATCAAGTTTCCAACAGTCCCACAGCATAAGATGCAGCATGCAGAGAAAAAAAAAAGTTCTCAAACTTAAATCAAGTCAGATTTCCCCACACAAACTAAAAATAACCCAGAAATCCCTCAAGAGAAAAAGTAGCACTTACAAACTAAAGCGTGGTCTGAACTATACAGAGAGCCAGAACTGCATTTAACAAATATTTATATACAAAAGAAAAACATAAAAATTTCCCCTTTAAAGCAGAGTACAGTGTGTGGCAGTTTGAGACAGGATCAGCTATGCAACTTTTACTGGAATAGAAGCATCTCGCTGAACCTGGGTAAAATACAAAAAAGTTACATGAAGTTCCGTTCATATGGATTACCTCTCATAATATGTGTACATTTACCAAAGTTTGGCAACATCCATATTGTATACCAATAAATTCTTAAATATATTAACATCACCATCCATGTGTAAACAAGAGGATTATTTAATAAAAAAAAAGAAAAAATCTACATGCACAACGAAAAATATTTCCATGTCATGCAAGCACAGGGAGGCCCAAGCCGTGCAGAGCTTTGGGATGGGGTACAACAGGGCGCTCCAGATTTACATCTCTAACCTCCAACACCTGTCTGAACCGGCAGTCATTCTACAGTATTTTAAAAAAAGCCATCCCCATGCTTTTATAATAGGAAGCATTTTCCCTTTCGAAATCAAAGTTTGGTTAGGTTTGCGATTATTCTCCCTGCTCATACCAGTGGAGGGGGTGGGCGGAAGTTAAGGTGGTGGTGACAGGAACAAAAGAAGTGGGAGAAGAAGCCAACTTTTGAAATGTACATTTTCAAAAACCTAAAGATGTACAGTCGATCCCAGTGCCAATGCGTTACCATTTCTAAGTTACGCTTGAAGGTAATCTGACCTGTCCTGCACTGGAAATGGTTTCAGACCGGCAGAGACAAAGTCTTTCCTCTACTGATGTACAGGAGCATTCTTTATCTAATATACACATTTGTGAAAAACAACAAACACTGCCTGCAGATAATTCTCTGAACGTTAAATTGCCATACACTTTTACATACAGTATATATTCTCTCCACAATTCAATGCTGTTCACAAAGTGTTGTCGTCCTAATATCTAAGGCAAGTCTGCCTCATTTACTATAAGGTCAAACTAAAAACAAACGTGAGATTACAGCCGATCTCATTGATCTGCACTCAAACGCACAATGACTGCATTGCAGACCTCACTTTCTTGGCATTAATTTAACTACCATTTCATTTCATGACAGGAAATATGGATAATCTCCAACATTATAAGCAAGTAGAAGTATAAATAAAACTAGCACTCTTATTAAAAAAAGGAAAATATGAATTGCTGTGATTAGTGGGATCGGAAGCTAATGTTGAAGCCAAACTGCTCGTGTGTTGAAGAAATTATTCTCAATCTAATATATGTTGTGACTACAACAGAAATGACAATGATAGGTAATAACTTTGACTGGATATGTACTAGTTGGCACTTCATACGCTATTTTCTACTTTTATTTAAATCTATACATTTCCCCTCACGAAAGAATAGATTTATTTTCTTATAAAAAGACAAGAACAAAAATAAATATAAAAAAAAGGAGAAAACAAGCCAACCTGCCTCTTTACTGCCCCCCACCCCTATCCAAACTAGGGAGATGCTCTTGTAAAGGAGAAACAGCTGTCCTTCACTCTCTTGAAGTGATACGTCCATGTTATTGAGAGGATTACAGTTCAATATCACTTCAAAGTTGGCTTCATGAGGCCTGTTGTTTTTGAAACTAAAAAATAATAAGTG
>JAODLI010000007.1:700190-711070 GCA_027575585.1 Percopsis omiscomaycus | reverse complement strand
TAGGTGTCTTGCTCAGGGACACCTCGACACTTGGACAGAAGTCAGCGGGTATCGAACCAGCGACTTTTTGATCACCATGACTGTCTGCCTTTACTTTCACTATCCATGATTCCATGCAGGTCATCAAGACATGGAAGCAGAAGTTTTGATTGAAATGTGTTATATGTTTTGCCACATGAATGATGTTATTATTGTACATTCTCACCTCTTATCAACCTGCATGCTTCAAACACGGTATTTGTGTCTTGCGTCAGGCATGTGTGTGTGCGTGTGCGTGTGTGTGTGTGTATTTCTACGTGTCTGTATGTTACATTTGCTCAGATTCCAAAAGAAATATACACATTTCACCACAATGTTTGTTCCACTGCATTTCTGTGTGTACAGTATGCTGTGTGTGCTCAAACGTGCACAGAATGCATGTTTATGTGTATCCTCCTCTACATCCATCTGTGTGTGTGTGTGTGTGTGTGTGTGTGTGTCTGTCTCTGTTCCCTGCTCCACCCAGGCGGCTTGGCGTCTGTATTCGACGGACAGCGCCCACCCTTACCTGCGCGCCACCTGGCACCACTACTACAACACCCTCCCCCCCCTCAGGCATGTATCACCTACTCCATTACCCCCACCACCACCACCACCACCACCAGCCCCTAAACAGCCTCCACCCCCCCTCCCCCTTCACCCACGATGCATCAGCACCACGAGAAATACTAATCAGCTTTTATTTTTCTTCCTTTCTGTTTCTCTCAACGTCCCTCTTTCCTCGTTTCCTTCCTTCACCTTCCTTTATCTTTTTTCTCTTAATTTGACCCCATTCCTTTTCGTTTGCTTATTTTCCGTCATGTTTTTATTTACTTACTGTCGACTCTGCACGTAGTGTGTCTGGCGTAGTTACGCTGCTGATGAGAACTCGGTTTCCATTGCAACCTGGAAGCCTCATTTGATGGCGTTGCATACCTGCAGTCCTGCCAAGTAGGTAACAACTCGCAAACTCACAAACAAACATGGCCGCTGGCGCTCATCTCTGCTCATTTCTTCTTCGTTGGTGTCTGCGCTTCCTCATTGGTACAGCTGCAATGTTGCATTTCCTTTTTTGTTTATTAAAGTATCTTAACCCTAATAAGTTTTATTATTGAATGCTGTGTATATAAAAAAAAAAAATCTTCATACTTTTGGTGTGAGAGGTAATGCATGCTATCTTTTCAGCTTTTTGTTTCATATTCATACAGTAACACGCAGTGCAATACTGTATTATGCAGGATAGTCTAGTGAGGGCAGGACAGTCTAGTCACTGGGAGTCCAACACCTAGACCCCTAGACTCTAGTGGGTTCAAGCCCCAGAGTTGGCCTAGCTGTAAGCATCCTTGAGCAAGATGTCTAACCCCCATCTGCTTCATGTAATTGTAAGTCACTTTGGGTAAAAGCATCTGCTAAGGACCTAATTGTAATTGTATTATTAATTTTTTTTTACAGTTTTTTTTACAGTTTAGTTTTTTTTTTTTATAGTTAGTTCTGAATTTACCCTCTTTATAATATTGTTGTGATTTTCAGGATTTTATTATAACTTTTGTCAAGCACATTCAAAAATAAGTGTAAAACCCACCTCAAAAACTTTATTACACATGAAAAAAAGAAGGCAAATCAATAAAATATACTGATTAATAGCAGTTCTGATACCGATAGCATTTATGATACTATTAAAAACAGAAGTAATCTAAGATGACATTAAGGGCCCTTTCTAAACAAACTACTGTAAGCGCACAGTTTATATCGCAACTGCATTTAGGGCATGTCCAAATCCACATTGTCTATTTTACGTGAGGAAAAAATTGTGGCAGCGCCAGGCACATGGTTCAAAAGGGTGGTACTTAGTCTCTTAGTCTTTTTTATGGGTGTGTAACATGGGGCGTAACATGCAATAAACCAATCAGAGTGTCATCTCTCATTCCCTTCAGAAGCCAGGTGCGCTTGCACCTTGGCACGTTGCTATTATATTGGCGCATTTTCCAAGTAGAAAGAAAGAACGCAACAGCATTCCAGCAGGGTAAAATAGCTTGATGTGTTTCACATTGTGATATTTTTACGTTAAATCTTTTGCATGTCTGTGCGCTTCTGCGCGTCCCTGTGTGTGTAACAAGCAAGAGTGTAAGCGCGTTGTGCACCCGCCTATGTAGGAGCGTGTTACCATCTTGATAATGCACTTCAAATAACAGGGAAATACTGCGCCATTGACTTCAGACCAGGATTTTTTGTTTGTTGGACCCTCACGCCCAACGGGCGCTCAGATGGGCACAAGTGCATTTGCTATTTAAATCACTGGGCAGGAAAATGACAACTGCATCGGTCTGAAAGTAGCAACGCGCACCGTGCATGGCGCTACTTTGCGCCAGGTGTAAGATAGCACCCAAAATGTGGAAACATACAGTAAGTGCAGACCACGAATTACCATTGATGTCAAGTGAAGTTTATTTTTACTGCCCTAATTCTCAGTTTCAGTCCCAAAGTCTTACACGAGTCTATATTTAACACAGCAAACATACGATGGCTCTCTTTGATTTTTTTTGTGCTTTGTTCATTTAAGGATCCATTTTATGAATGCCAATACACTTTTATCATGAACACAATTCCTTATATGCCGTATATGTGCACGTTCATAACCTGCATGTGCTTGTAAACCTGTCAAACATTTACCTCTTAATTTTCCTGAAGTTACCACCTTGCTCTTGTCTATGCGCTTGGATGTGTCTCATCTCCTGTAGTGGAAACTTCTAGAAAGCTATTTTTAAACTGCTGAAAGACTGATCTGTCTCCCTTCTCCTCCTTTCATCCCACTAACCCATGAAGAAAAGAACAGGGAGAGACGACTCACAGGTTTGTGTAACATATACACATCCGGACACACACATACCACACTGTGACAATGATCATATTGTAGTAATAAAGGTTGTAGTAACTTGAAAAATTCGAAACTGAAACACGAACAAACACGAACAAACATGATCAAGAGCTTTACAAATGTTTTGCTACAGCAGAATGAAAGCTAATGCTATAGCTTAGAAATGACCTCTTCATTTGTAATGATATAAACATAATATGTATAGTCTATGCTGTAATGTGTGTCCGATTGGTTGGTGAATGACATGGAGATCACAAAGATTGGGTTGTGGACATGGATTGATATCAAATACTGTAATTGAATATTGACTTGGTTGATTGATTTGATATTGTTGTTTGGCTGGTTAACGGAACCTTTATGTTCTGATTAAAAAATATAAACACTTTGCTGGGAGAGAAGTTCGGGGCTCTGGGGCTGCTATATGGAGCAGTGTACCTTAATACTTTACTGTATCTGACCAATTTATCTGACCAATGTCTAGTTTTATTTTTGGTAAGAGGAATTTTGGAAATAGAGAGAAAGACAAAGAAATGAGGGGGGGAGGGCAATCTTTCTCTCTCTTTCATTTCCCTCCACCCCCCTCTCTCTCTCTCTCTCTCTCTCTCTCTCTCTCTCTCTCTCTGCGCTTGACTCCCAAACAAGTCTTCACTTTGTGTGTGTGTGTCTGTGTGTGTGTGTGCACTTGCAGACGGAAGCCTGTACCATGTCTGTGCCCCATGACGCGATTTTTCCATTGGGATAGTATTTATATAACTCATCAAACACAACACTGAAAGACTGAGAGAGATGGTGATAAAAGGAGTGCAGAGAGGAAGAGAAAGCACAGAGTTACGAAGAATGATGGGTTCGAGAGAGAGAGAGACAGAAAGCATATCAAAGTAAAAAAAAAAAATGAATAAGAGTGGTGGAGGAGAGAAAGAATGACGGAGAGAAGAGGCAGCACTGAAGGGAGAGATTTGTGAGTTTAATTATGTTAGTATGTTATTGTTTTTATAGTGCTGTGCTTCTTCTTCTGGCAACATTTGGACGCCTTATGGTTTGCCAGCAGGTTTTTCAGACATTTAGATTTATTGCCATTTACACACATAAAGGAACTTATGTGTCTATCGCTAAAACTCTCATAACCACAGGACACACAGTCACATATTCCACACAAACGCAAACGTGCAAATGCCCAAAACAACAAAACACCCATCCCCAAAAATCCTCCCATTTAACTGTGCTGTACTTCATTATGCGTTCCATTCTTAGACACTTTGTTTTGCGGCTAATGCAATTTACACTTGTAAAATCCTAATTACAGCTCACTATACAAATTCCCTTTTGAGTTTGTGTCACCCATTTGTCTTTCTAATAAGGATGCATCTTCTCTGTGACTGGTCTGTGATTTTACTGACTGATATCAGCAATTAGAGGCAACATTAAACGGTAGGCCTAAGTGACTCAGCCTACTGCCAATTTATGAAAGCCGTTCCCTTTACAGTTCTGTTTTTAGGATATTGTGTATAGGTGTGGCATTTGCAGGAAAATGTATTCAAGTGGCACACACTTTACGAAGGGAATGGGCAGAACTACACAGTACACTATACTGTATGTAACATGGTAACATAGAAAGTTCAAGATTGGAGCTTTAAACACTGACTTTAATTACTGTGTGATTTGTAAATTCATATGTGTGATTGTGTGAGACAAATTATTTTAAATTCACATGTGCACATGTGATCATATTTTTAATTCAAATTGTTACGGCTCTATACTGTGTGTGTGTGTGTGTGTGTGTGTGTGTGTGTGTGTTGGCATTTAGTTTAGTTCCGTCTGGTACTGTATCTCCTCCATCCCATGTGTATCTGTGACTACCGTCTCCTCGTACCTCCTCCACTCTTTGCTCTAGTGAGGTACTAAGTCATAGGAGGTCCTTCCAAAGGTCACTTGGAAACACTGGAGGTACCAGTTACCCAGCATCCTCTCTGCTCTGAGGGGATGACAGACTAACCGCGCTGTCCCCAGCATGGAGGAGATATGAACCACAGATGTAGTTAAACATGCATACATAGAAAATATACATATAAACAATGCTAAACAAAATTAAAATATGTTTTATTACACATAGTAAAGGTAATAAATGTTTTATAATGATAATAATACAAGATCCTTTCCATTTTTAAAACAGCTCTCGATGCCCCCAAAGGCATCTTGCATTTACCTCAGGGGGCCCGGCCCCCCATTGTTCTGAAAATGGCTTGTTATCTTGTGCTTGTTATCTCTGAATGATGCTGTTGTTTCCATTAAAACCCTCTTTAGAGGTTATTTTTCTGCGAAATTAAATCTTTACCGATATTTTCCAATTGTTTCATGAGTTTATAATCATGAGGTATAATCAAGGAAACTTGCTCAGGAACTGGACTGCTAAAGAGGGTTAAAAAAAAATTCCGTGGAAAGTTGATTTCTCATTCTGAGCATAGAGAATCTTGAAAATAAAATAAAAAGTATTAAGATTTATTGTAGGCATGGAAGCAATTCTGCATGTCTAAAGTTTATTTTAACCATCTGAGACAAACGCAAACTTTTGTTTTAGGATTATATATTTTATTGATGCTCAGATCTCGGCTACTGTTTCTAATTTGCTACACCTGTGCGCCACTCTATAAATTCCATGCTTGTATGGCCCTTTATGCATGACCTCATCCAAAATGACTGCCAGCACGACCCATGGCCTTTGACCCCTTTCATCTTTGTAGTGCACGGCCATCTTCCCCCTTAGTTCCTATCAGATTACAGAGATCACTGAAACAGTGTTCCAGTTTGTTCTGGGAGTGTTGTCTGTCAACATTCACACAGACAACACATGTTGTCTGCATGAGCTTGAAAAAGTCTTGAAATGCACTTTAAAATTGAGTCCAAAAAGATCATGAATAGAAACACGTTTATTTTATAAGGTCTCAAACATTTATTGAGTGCAGCCTTGTGTGCAAGAAATCACGTATAGGCCTACACAGTCTGGCAGTCCTAAAGGTCATTTTATTTTCACATTTATATCGGTTTTTAACAACATATTCCTGGCACTAATAGGTCATACAAGACCTTTAATTTCACTTAATTCAATTTAAATGTACATAGCCTGTCTGACTACCCAAAGAAACTGGTATCATTGCTCTTCGACTGCTCCAGTAACTGCTTCAGTTACATGGACGGTACTTACAACGAATGAATGTCTGCACTCCCAACTTCTTCTCTCTGAGAGCTAATAGGTGTTGACGGCAGCGCTATCTCCCTCCTAAACCATGCCCCTATCTCTCCATCCATGTGTCTGTCAATGTCACTTCTACACACTACCCCCACTCTATTTTTGTATTTCTACGCACCATCCTCTCTATTTATCGATCGCTTGTCTTTCTCTCTCTCTCCTACCGTCTCACTCTATCGGCTACCCCGCCCTCCACTCTTCCACCTAATCCCTCTGTCCAGTCACAAATTGAGCTTCAAGGAGCGCGTCCGGATGGCGAGCCCGCGCGGCCAGAGCATGAAGGGTCGGCAGACGTCCATCAGTGACCGACAGCGCTGTTCCCCGGGCAACGAGGTGGTGGGCGGGGCCGAGTTGACGAGTGCGAGCAGCCCCGCCAAGGTGCAGAAGAGCTGGAGCTTCAACGACCGCACCAGGTTCAGACCCTCGTTGAGACTCAAGACTCAGGCCCGGCCCGCAGCCCCCGATGGTGAGCTGGGCGAATGTAAGCGTCTGTGCATGTTGAAGCCAATCAAAGCCAGTTAAGATGTAGTACTACTAATGACCACCAGGCACTTGGCTCCAAAACAGATGAATTACTGTCTGAATGGATGAATGGTCAATTGGAAAGAATGGCAACTTCTCTTCAGAAATACCATGTCAATAAATGTTTAAAAAATATTGCTTAATTAGGATGATATTAAGGGTTAAAGAAGGGCCTTTTGGAACCAAACATGACTCGTTTGTCCCATCATGTGAGATCACATGACCCAGGTTAACTGCATATTCTGCTTCAATACTAATCCTCTATATACTGACATAATCGAGGCCCTTGTAAAGCAGGTGGCCTAAAAATATCTCTTCAGAAACAAATGGGTAACATCACACACACTATGTCAATCATTTTAAATAACTGATAAAATTGCAGAAGGTTTTTACTATCACAACCTTAAACACTCCATCATTCTCTCTCTCTCTCTCTCTCTCTCTCTCTCTCTCTCTCTCTCTCTCTCTCTCTCTCTTTTTCCGCCTGTCTGTTGGACTTGCACGTTCTTTCTCTGTCTGTCTGTTTCTTTCAGTAGCTCTTTTCTCCCTGCCTTTCCCTCTCTTTATGTCAGAAGTATTGATGTATTGAGGATATATGTTCATTACACTCGCCCATACAAAGTTGAGCTGGCAAAGCAAGACCATTCCTGAAGACCCTGTCCAAGTTGGCCATAAATTCTCGTGCGGTTGGTGCCAAAAAAGTATTTCTTTAAGACATTCTTCTAGATTCCTGTCATGAAGGGCTAACAGGAATGTGTTTTATGCATTTTAAGACTGGAAACGATTTAGCACGGTTCACGTCTTGACACCCCCGGTCTGTCTGTCTCTCAGTGGATGTGGGCGTGAACGCAGAGGATTCGTTGGACGAGAGAGGCTGCCATTGTGATGTCACTGTGGAGGACCTATCAGCTCCTCTCAAGGCTGTCATCAGGGCTGTCAGGTGAGTTCCTATTGGACTGTCGGACTGCCATATTGGTCATTCACAGTTTTACAAAGGAGATATAGTGCACAAATCACTAAAAGAAACAGTTATATATTGTATATCAAGGGTCAGATACACATGGTATGGAAGATACAGTATATTGTATACTGAATAGTGAATAGAGTCTGGTTGTACTGAGCAGCTCCCAGTAGATATAGAAAAATACTGTGGTTGTAGTGGGCAGCTCCCAGTACAACTATAGTAGTAGAAGACTGGTTGTACTGGACTGCTACCAGTAAATCCAGTAGAAGAGGTTGTAGGAGATTGTAGCGGGCAGCTCCCAGTTGAACTAGTAGAGGACTGTGGTTGTAATGGATAGCTTCCAGTGGAACCAGTAGAAGTTTGAAGTCATTATAACCTAAAGCATGCTATTAGGTAAGTTCTAAGTATAATTTCTCAGGTCTTTACATAACACAACAGAGCTAGAAGAGGAAAAGGTTTTATTTATGTAATGTATACTGTATATGTCAGTGGCAGAACTAGTAGTAGACTGGTTGTACTGGACTAAAGAAAACATACACATGAAAAGATGATTACTTTTCATCCTCCTGTCTTGTAAAAGTAAAAACCCGAAAGATATCAAAATAGGCAATAATGCCTTGTCTCTCTGCTTTTCTGTGATTTTAAAATGGTGAAACTAGGTTTCATAGGATTAATATATAAAATATATTCATATATATTCATATTATTGTTAAAGATAGATTAGCAATCAAATTGAGCATCTATGAGTTTCTCCGCTCCTGGGGCGTTTTCCGAGCAGTCCCTCACCCCCACCCCAATCCCTGAAAGCAACTGGCCAGTCTCCCCACCCAGCAGGCCTTTCTCTTGGGCAGCCGAGGCCCAGAGGTGGGACTGGCTTTCCCAGGGTGTCGGGTTAAGGCCTCTCGTGTCAGGACTGTTATTACAGAGGCTCATCTGTCACTATCGCTTCCACAAGTCAGTGATGAAAACAGGCAACTGGAACCGGCAACAGCCATTAGGGAGCTAGTGTGAACCAAGCACAGAGATCCTGTTGCCTGCATTAATATTATTCACCCAGTGGTGCTTCTGAGAGACAAAGAATTACAAGAGGAATTACAAGAGGAATTTAATAGTTTGTTTTTATATTAATTTGATAACGTGTGCCGTTTGGTCTTCCGTGAGATATTTGATATTTAAATAATATTTCAATGTTTAAATAATGGGCCTCTCCCACATACCCCTCATGCACACAAGCTCATATGACACGAGCTCATAAGTGAAAGATTTTCTCTGTGTGTTGTTGCTGCCCCCTATGGATGTATGTTGTAATTACATCCTCTGCTGACTCAACATTCCCTACTGTCGCTACGATGACTGCTAATCCTGTGTAGGATCATGAAGTTCCACGTGGCCAAGAAGAAGTTCAAGGAGACTCTACGCCCGTACGATGTGAAGGACGTCATAGAGCAATACTCTGCTGGACACCTGGACATGCTGTGTCGCATCAAGAGCCTGCAAACCAGGTCAGCCCGCGCGCTCATAGAATCATATATACATACTGTACATACACACACAAATACATCTGTCAACTGTAACCACGTGATACACAAATATGAACACAATTATACGAAGGTACACCTACACACACACACACACACACAAACACAGACTAATACAAAGACACACACATCCCTGTGCAGTACATACATACACACACACACACACACACACACACACACACACACACACGTGTACACTATTAAGCACTCTTTATTCTGTTTGTTTTCAAAACTACAGCCTTTGGACCTATTACGCTGACCTTGCACTAGTCTCACGGGGCTAGACTATGGCACTATGTGACGAGAGTACATGTCTGGGGACATTCTGTTTCAAATGTGGCAGTGTAATCGGGCACTAACTTGTTGATTGGTTGGTTTCACTGCCTTTGCAGAACCCGCTTTTAACTTCCAAAGTGGAACACAAAACTAGGAACCACTAGCAACCACATGCAAGTGAACGCTATAGATGTATGAGGTAATAATAAGGCTCACAAGGCTTTGGATTAGTTTTAGAAATGTCAAACCGCTCCACCCACATTTAAACCAAATTGTCTCATATATGTTTTATACGATAATATAATGGGTCTGGCCCTGTGAGACTTATCTCGCACTAACCTTCACGTTCTGTAAAATTGTGTGTACTGTTGGACTTGTGTATTGTTGATGCTGCTGTCAGATTAAGGCCTAAAAAGTACCTGGAAACCTGGGAAAATAATTATTTTGTCCCAGAAAACTATAAGCCAAGTTGGTGGTTTCTTGAAGCATGTGCACTTGCTTAAAGTGTACTCTAGTCACCATACGCCCACTATTTGACAGATTTTACCCTGGGATGGGTGTGTGTCTGTGTGTGTGTGCCCTCTCTCTACCAGACTGGACACCATTGTGGGTCCACCTCAGAGACCCCTCAACAGCCGCGTCAAGACCTTTTCCTCTCCCTCTCTGCATTTGTACTATAGCCAGGCCCGGAGGAAACACTCTGCACAGGGGTTAGTTAGGACAGCTCCCTCCTACACCGCCCTCCTGCCAATCCCCTAATAATATAGACTAATATAGAAAAACGAATATACCTCTGACATTTACATGTACATGTTTAAACTCCATTTAGAGGTTCTCAAGGAGCTGAGGGCTGAAATAATTGACAGGTTTTAAATGTTTAAATGATTAAACTAAAAGGAAATTTGAATATCTGAGCATAGCTATTATGTCATTGTGATATCTATCACTTCTTAAATATATCATTATGTTAGAATGTACATGTATCTGCCAACAAACAGCCTACTAATGACATTTATAATTTACAGTATGTAGTATCTATGTAATAGTACAATTATAAAATTGTAAAATGGCCTACAAATATTCTACAAAGATATACTTTGGCTGGTTAGAACTCAAGCCCCCCCCCCAAACCAAGAAAATCCTCCCTGAGGACCGGTTGTACACCTAGCCTTAGAACTACTGGATTTTTTTCCCGCGCCCCAATGACAGTGTATATTATTTCCTTTACAAAATTGGATATTTCATTGCTGTGGGGCATATGTGTTTAACACGTGTTAGCTTGTGTTTGCATGTGTCTAGGATTCATGAGTGTATCCATGTCTATAGCATGTGTTGTTTGGGTATGTTCTGCGTGTGTGTGTGTGTGTGTGTGTGTGTGTGTGTGTGTGTGTGTGTGTGTTAGTCTGTGTGTGTGTGTGTGTGTGTGTGTGACTCTATCTCTCT
>JAODLI010000007.1:666168-700090 GCA_027575585.1 Percopsis omiscomaycus | reverse complement strand
AGTTCAGGAGATTGTCTTGACCAGGACCACACCCCTAAATGCATTGAAGCAACTGCCATGTGAATGGTTGATTAGATGATTGCATTAATGAGAAATTGAACAGGTGTTCCTAATAATCCTTTAGGTGAGTGTATATTATGCCATTATAATGGGATACGATAATTGTTTTTGTATTACTTTTCTTATTCAGTCACTTTTAGCTATTGTTACCTATCTTCTCTTACAACTTTTAATATTTTTTAGCTCTTCGTGAAATTTAATTTTCACCTGTAATTAAGTCCTATTATGCTTTTATTGATCTTGATGGTAAATTTAATATTTTATTGCTAAATTATTCTAGCAAGAAAGGCGTATAAGTCTTATTGATTGATTCACAGGGGCATGGTAACAACTTGGTGGTTGCTCTGGTAAACGTAATGTAAACTATTTGTGCAAAGGAGTAAGCGAAATGCTGTGGTGTTGCGTCTAGCCCTAACCCAGCAGCGATTGAGATGTCCGACTTTCTCCATTATCTATTTTTTTCAAGACTTCTACACGTTCTGCTAGTGTAAGGGTCTTCGGTGGCCTGGGCATTTCACATTCGGTGAATAAATCGCAGATTGAAAGGTGTCGCAGGTGTCCGAATTTCATGTGGGCTTTTGTTTTGACTGGTATCTGGCGCAATCTGAACAAAATGCAAATTGAGATCGGAAGATCAAACAAAAACACCTGTGCTATTATCTGAAGTGAATAACATTATAACCATGTAACTTTTCATTATCTGAATTGTATAGATAATTGGTGTGTGCTTATTTGGCGCGAGTTGCCATAGGAAACATTCATTTTAAACGGGACCAGTGAGCCCTTATGTGGATTTGACTGTATTTAATATAGTATAACTGTACCGTACTATACTAGTATTTTGTAATGTACTGAGATCAACTTTCTTATTAGATAGTGCACGGCATGAAATATGGCGCGTTGTGGGTTTAAATTCGAGTCAATCAAGTGTGCAGTAAGGCTAAGCACCTGAAGACTAAATGTTGGTCGTGAAACTAATGGCAGCAACATCTTAAACTTGTAGGTGGTTGCAAACCTTGCTATAAAGTTCTGGTATACTGCAGCCATGTCTGAAATGTAGTGTCGGAAGGGTAGGATATATTCCAAATGCGGCACAATCTGGCGAAAGCCTACGTTCTCTACCACCGAAATTGGCTGGTCATCAAAAAGATAAATTATTTTCCTTGGCTTATCGCCGTCTGGACTAAATTTCTCGTCGGTAAGCTTGGAGCATTTGCAGAATTTGTCTGTATGGTGTTTTCGCAATTAGATCAGTTGTATTAAACTAAGCTGTTTCCACTTCCTCTCGAAAGGCTGGCATTAAAAGTTGCAGGTACTGTAGCTCTTGGGCTGCTTTGAGTTTCCAAGCCATGCTACCTAGGCCTACGTAGCGTGTGACAGAACGTTGCAGATTCGGCAACCCGACGTAAATTGGACAGAAATTGGATCGGGACATCCTTACACACCACCCCGTCAACAGAAATCTATTTCTACACATTTCTCAAAGTTCTTGTTAAGCCCACCTCCGATCTTGTAGACATCCTGCAGGGGCAAGCGGAGAGGTTTGTCTGTTGGACGGGTGGGGGACTGGATGGCGTCTAGAGCCTCCAACAGTGTGATCCCAGAGGCATTACCCTCCTTTCTGGTAATCTTCCATCCTTTAAACCAGGTCATCTGCCAAAGAAAAAAGTAAGCTGAACATAAATATAACTGCTACAGTATTTTACCTTCTCATCTGGCATTAATTGTCATGCACACACACCCAGATATTTAGCCTTTTAAACCAGAGACACTTGATTAATCAAGTGTCCACACCTGTCCCCAAGTCCCGTGAACATCCAGACATTCACTCCCACATACAGAGCTAAACTACACCCCCTCCCTACACACCATACTATACAAATAATATTCAAATGCAGAGCTTCCTGCATCTGTTTCCAATATAGTTTGCATCTACTTGGCATTCTGCTTACATTGGGGCTGGCCTCCAGCATGTTGTCTCCGTTCCAGCCAGAGATTGGTACGAAAGCCACAGTGTCGGGGTTATAGCCAATCTTCTTGATGTAGGTGCTCACTTCCTTCACAATTTCCTCATATCTCTTCTGGCTGTAGTTGGGCTCAGTTGAGTCCATCTTGTTGATTCCCACAATCAGCTGTTTCACCCCCAGCGTGTAGGCCAGGAGGGCGTGCTCGCGGGTCTGCCCGTTCTTTGAGATACCTGCCTCAAACTCGCCCACACCGGCTGCAACAATCAGCACAGCGCAGTCCGCCTGGTGACACAAGAAGGTTCAGTGAAGGGTTTGTAGGGACCTGTGTGATTTTTACTCTTAAAATTGGCTGCCTATTAAGGTGCTGATTGGCAAATGTAAGAGTTTAGGCTTAGTGTTGTGTGGCAAGAGTATGTGGTAGTGCAGTATGTTATCAAACTCTTTCCCACTAATCTGTGCTGTTATCATTAATGGTGCTAGCAGCTTGGACAATGAAAAAATGAATTCTACCAATGGTGTCCATGCACATTACTCTAAATAAAAAGATACTGTATACATACAGTGGTGTCCAAAAGTCTGAGACCAAACAGAAAATCAAATTTTCACGTAAACCTGGAAATAATCAGTTTGAGGATTCAGAAACAACACTACGTGAAGACCAGGATAGATGATGCAGGATAGCCTATGGTCCTGGGTTAAATTCCCGTCATGCCAGGCCTACCTGTAAACGTATGCTAAATGGCATTGTAATTGCCTTCGGGGAAGTTGCAATATCAAAAAAACACAATTGAAATCAACTGTTTAAGACTGAGTGTGTAGCGATGGCTTCCCTTTTAGTCACTCATTTCTCTCCTGCACCTCCAAGCAGAGGTGTCAGTATACTCAATTCTGTATACAAACATCAGCTCCCTCATGTTTGTATACAGTTCCCTTTGGAGCCTTCAGATCAGCTGTCAAACGGCAACAAGCCACCGCTGAATGACAAGCAACTAGATTATTGTTGTTCCAGTATGAACTGGCCCCAGCCCTTCAGAGCGCTGCAACTACAGTCTTCTATGCACTCAGCGTTCAACAGTATGAACGCCGTATAAATCAATTCTCTACAGTATGACGCAATTAACCCCCACATAGTGTAAATACCATAAGCAGCGCACACAGCATGGCTGAATGTAATGCGGTTACAAACCTGAGAGGTTCCTGTGATCATGTTCTTGATGAAGTCCCTGTGACCCGGGGCATCGATGATGGTCACATAGTACTTGCTGGTTTCAAACTTCCACAGTGAGATGTCGATGGTGATGCCACGCTCCCGTTCAGCTTTCAGCTTGTCCAGCACCCAGGCATACTTGAAAGACCCCTTCCCCATCTGCAAAATGTAATGTCTATTATGTTAGTCGTGCTTTTCATTTCTTTCTATGCTATATCTATATTGAAAGGTCCAATTTCTATGGAAAATGTAGGGTAAAAAAAGACCATTAAAAGACCATGACAGCTCAATAACATTCTGTGAGTAGTTTGATAATCTAATTAGTTTGTCTATTCAGCGGATTAATGAAACAGTAGTCATGGTGAACTTGACCTTGGAGACAAGGCCTTTATTATTGTTATGCAATCAGTGTGGAAATGGGTTATGATACATGACTGCGGTCAGAGACATTATATAGAAGAGACGGACCACTTCACGAATCCTGAATAGAACTCCATGGGAGAAGTCTAATTCCAAAAATGGCGGCGTATGCATATATATGGATGTGATTTTGGATTAATGTTTAGTTTCCAACTGTGACAACTGATCCTGTAAGGATATGATCATAAATAATAAACACGTGAACCCACATTGTGAACTTTACTAATGTCCTCTCCCCTTTTTAAAGGAGTTTATTCATTAGAATGGGGGCAGTACCCACTTAGGAGCGCTCGGGTTTGGAAAAAGAAGACTTGCCAATCTGAACTACTAGCACCCATATGACACGGCAAGCTCCGCCCCCTGCAAGTGACACGGTTAATGTCCTCTCACCTCGGCAGCTTCCTTTTCAAACTTCTCGATTGTCCTCTTATCGATCCCACCGCACTTGTAGATGAGGTGGCCTGTGGTGGTGGACTTGCCGGAGTCCACGTGGCCAATCACCACTATGTTAATATGGAGCTTCTCCTTTCCCATGGCAACGGACCGCTGAATCTGTCGGTTGGGGGACGGCAGTCGGTGAGAGAGGGACCACTGTGCACTGGTTAGCCTGACGAGGTTATCTTGCGTTCTACAAACCCTAATCGGGTGGCAATAGTGATCTTAGTGAGTAGATGTCCAATACAGGAACATTTATCCGCAGTACCATTCCCCACTCCTAGGTGACAGGGTAGATTCAGTAAAAGTCACTACAGCCGGTACAACTTGTGAGGTCCACAGTCAAATGGCCATCGACTGTGGCAATGTCCCACACTGATTGGCTCAGCCATATTATTTAAAGGGTTGATCAGATGTATGTACCCAAGTCAATTTCACACACTAGTAAGCTGTCAAACTATCAGTGATATATTCAGTCATCTGAATATAATATATATATGCGTGTTACTGGGAGGTCGTAGGTCCGACGGTGGGCATTTGCCCAGTCGCACTCGGAGGGTTGTATCAATAGCAACAGAAACACTAAACCTGCACCTCTTTTTCTTTATTCCCACCCTGTCCTCACTGCTGGGCTCAGACCAGCGCCAAGACAGAGATGAAGAGCCCTGTTTTTGAGCACTACCTGTCTTTTAGTTACATATACTGTAGCTTTGCTCCAAGTCAGCCCACCATTTTGTCAGGATCCTGACTATTGATAGTGTAGCAGCCATTTAAGACACTGTAGTGCACACAGGTTAATGCAGATCAGACACCTTTAAACAAACTCCTCATGGCTGTTCTGGTGCGGATTGAGATAACCTTGATTACCATGAATAGTCCCAAGGTCATTACACATGGTTTCTACTCATGTTGATGTGGGTTTGTGGTATTTCATTTAATTTATGATAGACATAGGTGACAGGTAGGTCAGTATTCTGTAGCTTAATCGGCCTAGCAACATTAATCTCCAGTTGACAGACGTGTGTAAAGTGCCACTCCAGTTGGTGTTTACAAAGCAAGTTTGCTGTTTACATACGTCCTTCAGCCACCACATTTGTTTCCCTTATTCTCAAAAAGTTCTATATTAAAATGCACAAAGAGATACAACTGCAACAGTGTCCGTATAGTTCTAACGTCAGGGATTTAGTAAGCTCTCATCCCTCCCTGCTTTCGCCGCCATGTTCTCAACTGTCCGCTTACTGAAGCTCGATGCGTAATACCAGCCTCTAGTCCTGTTTGCATCAATTCAATATTCCCATCTATGCGCACAAATGGAAAAACGACGTGAAATGGAAACACATTCGTTCATCTATTCGTCCGATAGCCTTTAAAACAAACTATTACACGGACAATGTCATCGAATAAGTCGTACCTGTAAGAGCGTCGGTATCAGGTTCGGTGCAGCACCGGAGGAGAGCTAGCTGATCCGTTTATCGCAGACAGGCGCGGTTATGTAACTACACTGTGCGCGTCCCCGCTATAGCATCACAAACAGGAACCGTCAAAAGTTACTAAGTCTGAAGTTTATAACTTACATTGAATAATGAACTATTTAAGTTAGACACCGTATTGTTATGTATAAATGTAAGTCTGTTGTTGAATATTGGAAGAATTAAGCGAGAGGTAGGCTATTTAGTGCGGGAGGGGTAGCCTATTTTCCGAGAAGGTGCTTCAGGAACTTTTAAAATCGGTCCCTAGTTGGATTAAAATTAACGTTGCTCTCTGCGGCTTTTGGGGAGCGTGTCCGGCCGCACCACAACATTACTAGCATCCTAGAGTCCGACATTTTTAGCGACATTTAATCTGTTCTGGGCTACCATACATTACATAACATGCAAAGTAACAATTCCTATTAACAATTGAGAATAAGCAGCAAAAGGAATAATCACCACCCCAGCTCATTTTGATTGAAACACAACTGTGCATGTACGTTGGGGAGGAGTAATGCTCACAATATTTTACAGTATAATAAACTATATTAATGCTGGATACAGAAAGCGAAAAACGTTGAAGAAAACATTGCCTTACATAATTATATTTAGTAAATACAATAATTTACACAGTACCTGATACAGAGATATGACACATTCTTCATTAACATTGCATAGCACAACATGTACCCTATAGGATCTCTAGAATTCCCTTATACACCTGTACATTAAGAAAAAGAAGGGGAAAAAAAGAATTCATAATTAATGCAACCATTTTAATTTCTACAGTGAGAAATGGTAATTGTAGACAAGTCCATAATTGACCTGTTAAGATAAAACAATAAGACAGTGATTCCCAGCCATGTTGCACAGAGGCCCAAGAGCTTGCTAGTTTTCATTCAGGCCAAACTACTGCAGGTAATTTCTTAAATAACCAAACTTTTAGACAAGGTGGGGTAAACTAATGAAGTCAGATCTTAGTGTAATGAAAGCTCCTCGTTTCTCTATATTTTGTCTGGAAACCACCAGAATAAGGCACAAGGGCAGTGTAGAATGAGAGGTAAAACTCTCACTTAAGGCTTCTTTTTTTTTGGTGCCATTTCTCTCTTTGAGCTGATCAATTAATGGTCCGGTTATTAGTTTTTCCCTAGATTGACAGATCAAAGTACTGTATCTTGATGCCTGAAGATAGGCTAAACCTATCGCCTAGCGTTTTTTTAAATAACTTAAGACATTACAATGTTGGATCAAATATCTGTTCCCTTTTCATTCCTAATGAGACATGACAATAGCCCTGAGATTCGACACTGACATTGGGTGAAACTCCTGCAAACAAATTTACAGGTATGCATCTATCAGGAAACCTTTTACAGTGCCTGCAAAGCGAAGCATGTTTTTACAGTTCAGATTGCAGCAAACAATGTATAAGTTAACATTATTTCAGCTTTAAGCAAATTAAACCATGGCTGGCATTTCTTATAAGTCTTACTAAAAGGCTGTACATGGTATTCAAGTAAAAAAAACATTGTATCTCATGATACAGAAATACTAACAAATCAGCTTACTAAAAACACTAAAATACTTAAAAAACAGCTTACAATCAGGAATACAATAAGCACATACAATTTATCTTAAAAGCTTTGTTGCCCTCCAATCGTGTTTGTGCGCTGAACAGCTGAGGTGTACTCAAACATGTGATCTATTCAACACATCCCTGTGTTGAGTTTCTGTTCTAGTCTGATACTATAGCAATAAGTGCCACAAATATCACTTTATACTGCAGGTTTAGGTACAGTACTGCTAATGCTTTAATAGAATCAGTTGGTAATTCAAAATCATAGTGGTGCTTTTTGAGCCTGTGTGTTCTTGCCAAAACTCAAATTCATACTTCCCAACCTGTGGTAAACAAGACCTTGAGTTTGGCCAGTCGGTCAATGATAGAACATTTAAAAAAATAAAGCAGCAAATATCCCATACAAATGTGGCTAAACAAAACAATGGCTGGTGGAAGCACTATTATTCACCATTATGACATTAACTGGCCTACAGAAAAGTGCTGTCCTTAATTGACTCTACAGCTATACAATTGTAAAGAATGCCTCCATGGGTTTTTACAGCACATGCTTTATGGAAATCATGACAAATCAATGAAATTGACTGGTTAAAAATCCCCGTTGTGTAAAAGAGTTTAACTCATGTTTCACGCTGGCCATTTAGTTTCTAGAAGATATATGGGCATTTGTCTTGGTTATTTAGTCCCCATGAGAGTAGGGCGTGGATATCGCCCATGGCTGCACTGTGCCTTGACCAAAAATTGTGTAGAAGGCCGCTCCAAACAGGTTGATACCAGCAGAGATGTAGAACACAGTCTGCCACTCCTCTATGGTGTTCTAGAAGAGAATTAGCACAGTTAGCAATGTATGATACAGGGAGGGTGCTGCAATATGTGCAAGTAACTGGAAATTAAATAAATAAATAGAAAGCTTGCTGTAGCAGCATAAATGAAAAAATACCAAGCAGTAGGTATAACAACAATCATTAAGCCAAACAATAAAGAAGAAACCCACAAAGCATCCTGCGTTTGCTGGATGGAGGAGGAATATGTATGCCCCCTGGTGGCAAAAATGTTCATTTGCTAATACTGATACTGAAGGTAAACCAATTAGACATTAAATAGGATAGCAACATAAAAGGACCACCTGTTTATCAAAGCAACAATCAGATTCACTGACATTCATTGCTGATTGTGATATAATGAGAATAACAGAAAACCAATACACATAGTTGACCTGATTTAAATAGTCATGAAATTATATTACCCACCCTTGAAATAGAACAGAATAGAACAGAGTGTGGCATCCTTTACTCACATTTTTAGTCAAAGCTCTGGCTATAACTGGTCCTACCATCCCAGGAATGGTAGCAAAGGTGTTGGTGATTCCTAACAGAATGCCAGCATACCTAAACACAGAGACCAAGATTCAATAACACCCAAAGTACATCAATATACTATTAACACAACATTGTCTTGTGTTGTTTTGATGTTTAGTACCATTATTGTGTAATGTTTTATTTTGCTGTATTTTCTGGAAATAATTAAATATAATAAATTCATTATAATATGATTGTAGTAATCAACTAGTAATTGAGCAGTAAAATACCTGTAACAGTAGGTACTCTTTAGTACAGAGTAAAGTCTCACACACCTGTATCTTGGTGTAATCAGCACAGTGTCAAAGCTGCTACACATGCAGGTCATCTGATACTGTTATTGACTATTGTTTTAAGGTATTACTGATAGATTACTGTTATATTAGGTGTTATAATACTTGGCAATTTCACGATTTTAGCTGTATAATTTCCATAAATTACTATGTGCATGACAGCCTTTAAGGTCCAAATCAAGGCCAAAGTCTTACGAGGGGGCAATATCTAGGTGGTTGATGTTGAATCCAGCAGCAGAGAGCCCTCCCAGCGAGGAAGAGATGGTCAGGAAGGTAACTGCTAGGACGTAATCACAGCCGATGTAGCCTGCTGCCACTAGGAACACCGCTGGTCCAAGCATCCCTGCATAAACGCACACACATTTAAAAAAAAAAAAAAAAAAAAAAAACACGTAAAATGTTCACATTTATGCCTGGAGAAGTACACATCTTATCAGTCACATCTAAACCTAATAAACTTTTATGTTTTGGAATTGCGAAAACTGTGAGTATGGACAGCCTCTGGTTATCAGAATGTGGTAATGCGTTCATGCCGCGGGACCGCTACAAAGACAACAAAGAGACGCTACAGAGACAACAAAGAGACGCGGCCCGTCTGTATACAGACTGACGCGTTTACGATGTTTTTTAGACACATGGAACAGTTTTGTACGAACTGCAGGCTAGGAGCATGTCAACCTAGCGTCTGAGCTCCATCAGAACCACATGAAGGCCAAGGCAGTGGCAGCTTCCACCAAGACAGCGAAGTGTGTGGCAGCCTCCCCCAATATGCTGCTCACTCCAGGCCAGACCGCGCGGTGCCAGATTGTTGCAAATGTGTTTATTTATTTTGGCTATCACAGCATATTTAATTATTATTTTAATAGTCTAAATAATAATAAAATAGTATAAAGCCTAAATAAAACAGTACTCCGTAGCAGTATAGATTCTGTAAAAGATGTCATGTAAAAGACAAGGTCACAGACACAGGGAGCTGATCTGCATCTTACAGACATTATGTGTGTGACAGTTAGCGGTTCAACAGTCCTGTAACCTGTGTCTTCCTCACCGGCAACAGAGAAGGCCTTGCGGACAGCAACAGTACGGTAGAGGCAGGTCTCCCTCAGGTAGTCAGCCAACTGGCCAGCTACTATGGCCAGAGTACCACAGCCAATGTAGGGCAGAGCCGACAGCAGGCCGTTCTGCAGAGAAAAAGGCAACCGCCACGTTTCGGTTCTCAAGTCTTTTTGACCCATAACCCCAAAAAAGGAAGTCATAGCTTGTGACCCATAACGGGTGTGTGAGTGTGTGTCAACCAGTAGGGGTCACCTGCTGTATGCTGAACCCCAGGATGTCACTCATGTAGGTTGGCAGAAGGGTGAGCAGCGTGTAGAAGGTCCAGTTGTAGGAGGTGTGAGCGACCACGATGGCCCACAGGGGCCCAGACGTCACTATGGAGACCCAAGGGACGTGACCTCCAGAGGAGGACAGCTGGACCGAACCAACAGGAACCAGGAGCAACGACGCACGCGTGGGTTGAGAGATGGAAGCCGACAGAAACACGGATTCTGAATTCAGTTGATTCCGGGCACATGCTTCCAGAGTCAAAGGTTCCACTCCCCATGTGGCTTAATTAGTAGAGCCAGGCACTAACACTGCCATGGGTTCAAATCCCACTGATAAGATTACTTTGGGTTATTGCTGCTGACAGAGTTCAACAATATGTTTTTTTTAACATTTACTGGCCATAAATGTCAAACCAGAGCATACTATAACTGCAGTGTTTCCCACACATAGACTACTTTGTGGCGGTGCACCACACAATCACCACCGCCCCCCCCCCCCCCCTCAGTGTGCTGCACTGACTGGTTGTGATGGGTTGAAAATCTAGGCCTATCCTCACAGATGTAATCATAATAATAATCTAAATAATTATAAAGGACCATGAAACCAAAGAGAGGAAAAGGTCAAGTCAAACATAATACAATAAATGACCTCATTCTTGAGGGAGTTGCTGATGTAAAGCCTCTCGCACTCCGAGATGCGTGGGTGAGTACTGGGTCGGTTGAAAGCCAGAAGGGACCACAAGAAGAACCAGACTAGACCCACCGCACCTGCACACATAAACACACTGTTATCGTTCCATCATCTTTACAATGGTGGCCCTTGTAAAAGACACGTTTAATAGTTTGGTATAGAGCAGAACAATACTGTATTAGAAGCCACACTTCAAGTCCCCTGTCTTAACTTATCCTGCCATATTACTTCTGTACTGTTGATTAAATGTATCCTGTATTAGTAGTGCTGACAGTCTTTTCATGTAAATGGCATCCCAGCTCCTGAGTCATGGTTTCCACAAACTAAAGAGGAAAGAAGAAGACAGTCGCAGACAAAGGGTTTCCTGAAAAAAGTTCATTAGTAGTAGAAATGCTGACTACAAAAAAAAGCTATGTGGCAAACAACAATGAATTGACGTTTATTTTTTTTTCATCTCATCCAGGAAACACACTAGGCCTACTACTTTAGTTCACAGATGGTGACATATATTTCTGTGATCTGAACTGTTGCTATTCTTGTTTGTTGATCTACGTTCTTTGCTCAAGGGGATATCTGCAGGTACCGTGACACAAGAATTAAACCCCTAAACTTTGTGATGAAGGTTGACCATACAAACAAGTATGTATGCAGTATATTTCCCAGCAAACAAGCAGCAGTATTACCAAACAAATAGAAGACATATTGCCAGCCCATGTAGAAGCAGATTTCCCCAGACAGAGGCAGAGCTATCACTGTTCCCAGCTGGGCTCCTGGAATAGAGAAGACAGGATAATCCATACTACTACTTCTTACTGCAACCACAATTCACTGTTATGTCTCTAAATCTTCAACATACAGACAGAATAAAGCGATTCTGTAAGAGTGTGTACACAGATTAAGAGCTAGACTAAAAATTGTCTAAGGGCCCTATTTTAATTATCTAAGCGCACGGTCTAAAGTGCATGGCACAAGTGCATTTAGGACATGTCCAAATCCACCTTTGCTAGTTTGACGGCGGAACAAATGGTCGGCACGCCAGGTGCATGGTTAAAAAGGGTTGTACTTGGTTCATCTCCCATTCCCTTTAAGAGCAAGGCGTCCATTTGCCAAATAGTCAGAAAGAACGGTGCACCGATCTGCTTGTGTGCGAAGTGCGAGCAGCCCATCTACCATCGGCAACAGCAGGATTCCAGTAGGATAAAATAAGTTGATGTACACAATAATAATCTTTCCCATTGTTATCTTTTTATTTTGAATCTTTACTTTTAAGCATGTTTGTGTTCTGCTGCGCGTCCCTGTGTGTGTAACAGGCACAATAATGCGCTAACTAAACTAAAATAAGTGAAATGCGCCATTGACTTTAGACCAAGTTTTTGTTGGTCAATTGCTTTCCGCTGCCTTTGGCACTGGAGTGGAAGAGTTTTACGATGACAATTAATGGGAGATTTGGGTGTTCTAAGACTTACAGAATTATTAGGCTTTAAAAGCTTAATAACCTTATTAAAAATAAAAAAAAACATGACTGAAAATTGTATAAATATATAACATTTCTTTGTTATTAAGTATCTTTATTACCCGTTTGGGTTCAGTTTGTATCTTTACCTTGGGTATTTCATCTTGAAACCTATGTCTGTGTGTTTGTGCATGTCTTACCGGTGTAGGAAATGGTCAGCAGTCTGCTTCTCTCCATGGGCGGGGCCCATGCAGACCACATGGTGTACATAGCAGGAAAGGTGACTCCCTGACCAACAAAACAGCAGCATAGTCATCATGAGTGCAGACATCACACTAGCATAAATCTAGTTATCCACCAATTTGGCTAGCTACATTTTGAGCTAGTTAGCCAGCTGGCCAGTTAGCCAGCCAGATGTCACTATGAACCATTTCCTTTTTAGGGTCAAAAGGGTACAGTCCCCTTACCTCTCCTATCCCCATCAGCACCCGGACAGCTATGAGATACCCTGCCCCGAGGTTGGCAGCCATGGGTGTGAGCAGCGTAAACACCACAGTGCATAGGATGCCAAAGCCCATCAGCCACTTGGCACCAAAGCGACTGGCCAGGTAGCCACCAGGGACCTGGGTGAGTATGTAGCCATAAAAGAAGGAGCCCAAAATCCAGCCCTGAGTCTCAGAGTCCCAGTCATACACACTGGCCTGGGGAGAGGAGGCAGGACACGCATTAAAACATTACACAGGATTTATGAGTTTCAGAGTGCCAGGAATGTAGATCTAGGAAAACCTAACTGTGGATGCTTAGTTAAAAGCCTAAATCCCAGTGTTACATTCTCTAGAAATGTATCAATTAAAATAGGTGTCAGTAACCCTAACTATACCCTTAAGTAGTCTCCAAAAATAATCTAGCCTAACTTTAAAGGGACAATCCAACATTTTGTTCAACTGTGTATATAGCGCCCCTCAAAACCTGAAAGTAACCCCTATTTGCTACTGCAAACTGACTTGCTTTGTTTGAAAACAGTAAACTGTGTGGGTGGGGTTGGAGGAATTACAGGGAGGGCGGGGGAGCGAGTTGTGGGTGAGCTAAGTTTTCAGGTGACGTCCTCGTGTTTTCAACCGAAATAGCATTGCAAACATTGCAACAGCCGCAAAATAATCTCAGATCGCCCCTAAAGTACACGATTACAACAGGTTGTTGGTGGTTGTCTGTTAACACTCCCCCTGCACTGCTCTGGAATCTGGATCCTTGCCAGGTAAAACATGAAAAATTAACTTCCACACAGCATATTTACAACCACATGACACACACACACACACCCTAAAACCTGTCAGTGAAAAAAGGCAGCTTAAAACTTGATCCTAAAGAGAGATAGTGTGCATCTCTTTCTTCCTCATTACATTTTGTTTTTGTATAAATAGTAAGTCTGTAAGCCACTAGCACTTTGTTGCAACTTGTGTCACACAGACACATACTTATAGGCCTACACACACACACACCAACTGTAGGTCTGTTGTTGTGTGTACAAGAGTACTCTAATCAGCTTCAAAAACACTGTTCAACACAACAGGAGTCACCGTGTGGTTGTGTTTGGGGCGCGCTGGGTCGCTGTGTGCCGGACACACTGATCTACTGTGGTTGGCCTGGTGGGTGGTGTTGAGCATGTCAACCATAGCCACGCTGAGGTTGACACGCAAGGAGTACACCACAAAGAAGCCATAACAGGAGAGTATGGCCAGTCCGTACCGAGCTGAACAACACGCCGGGGCTGTCGGTGGGGAAAGAGAGGAAAACCGTTGTGTGTTGGACCAGGTCAAACGCATGCTAACAAACTTTAGGGTGGAAAATACACTATCAATCCAACATTTAATCCCATTTAGAAACATTTCTCTATGCCAGGTTGAAAGGTGGGCGGAGCTATGCTGGCATAGGAAAATCTACCAAAATAATACATGTAAAATAGACAATCCTCCAAATGCATACAAATCATGTCCATTAACTCCTGGAACTCATTTGTCAGACAGACTCATACCATCGCCATTCCCATAGCCAGCTATTTGGTTGACATAGGGCCTTTGCATAAACTTAAAGTAGGTCAGGTGGTACATTTAAGATAAATAACTACTGCATACTCGTGTTTTCTGTAACGTTTTACGAGATTTTACTAGTCACAATTCAATGCAGTTCGATAAAGGCTAACACAAAAGTTAAACTGGTACCATGACATAAATTAAACAATTTAATATACATTTTGATTTTGAAGTGACAATTTGATTTGGTTTCAGACTCGGTTATATATTATAATATTTTATACAACAGAATTCGATATACAGCAATAGGCTACAGGAATACCGAGGTAACTTGACTTCTACTTCCGGCGATTGGACGCAAACCACTAGTTTGCAACTGAAAACGTATGCATACATGCATGCACACACTACATATTAAAATTAAAATACATTGCCTACATATTAAAATACATGACTTAAGACATAGGTGATTTACACACAAAACGTTCTTCATTGTTTCCGAGCGTACTTCATTAACTCAGCATCCCAGATGTGTCAGCTAGCTAACACCATAGGCTACCTCGGTCGAATTTCTCATCTGTTTTTCGGTGAAGCAGGGGTCGTTCCTGTTCGTCTCCCTCCGTGTCTGTCCCATATTGGTCCATCACAACATTCACAGGTACGTTTTATCCCGATGTTGTCTTGTGCATTGCAGGGAGTAAGCAACTCCAGTGTTGTGGACTAGGCTCGAATTGCTGACGCACAACTCACATCAGCTGACTGACTCCGACTCTCACGTGATAAAGACTTTCTGCCTGAAAGCATGGAAAGTGTTGTGCTAAAACTGACCCCCCTACCGACCATGGGTGTATTGCTGCCGACATATATTAGTTTCGATGTATGGAGTCGATCAATGTTTAGATTAGACGGAAGTATGATTACCCAATAATAAATAGGCAAACTTCTTAATTCAAGCAGGTTTTATTTTTTCCTCATTAAAATACACCCCGCTCCAACCCCCCATCATAGACATAACTTTAGCCTTTGTCAAGTAATCAGGCCTAAACTGTCTTATTAAGCAAACCATTCTTATCTGTAAACAGTTGAACTCCCAAGTATTTGTCTTTTTTATTTCAACCTTAATTTACTCAATATAGGAGTGTACTTTGCAAACCATAAGGGCTATTTTTGTGGTTTCCAAAATCAAATCAATGTACGTATAATGAACGCATGTGGAACATCTGGGAGGCTTAAGGCTTCTCCTCTCTCCACTTGACCTTTCTGCCTCATATCATTTATTTCCTTGTACTGCTCCTCTGTATCTTCCTCCCTCACTCTCTCTCTGTCTTTGTCTCTCATCCTTCACATCCTGGCCTCTCTCTCTCTCTCTCTCTCTCTCCTCCTGACTTCTCCATTCCACATTTCCACTCTCAGAAGACAAGGGGCCTTTTTGTGCAAAGGAGAAATCATAGGACTCACATGCTTCAGAAGATAGAAAGTGAGCGATTGCAGTAAAGGGCAGGCTTGCCACAGGGTAAGGCAGGGAAAAAACAAAGGAGGGAAGGAAAGAAGAGCAGCTTAGTGGTTTCGAGCGGAATAAAGACTGCAGTACGCGCAGTGTATAACCCCGTACTGAGTGGAAAACTAAGAATGGAAAACAGCAAACCTGAAAACAACACAGAAGACAAAACAGAAAAAGTGACAGAAGGTAAAAAATATGTGTCTTCTGAATATATACACAGATAGTGTACAACAGATACTGTATACCTTTAAATATGTCTACTGATTACACACTCTCAGAAATAGATTTGATTAAAATGTGCCGAATCAAATTGTGGTAGGCTAGTATTTCATTTAAGATATATGAAATTTTGATTTAAAACTGGAAATACATACATTGAATTTGATTCGATCACCGAACTTCAGTGACTTAAGAATATATACTACCAATAGAGCTTTGTAGACACATATTGAGAAACATACTTCTAATGTGTGAACAAAGGCTTAATTTGTATAAATTGTCGTGCGAGCTACAGAGGTGGGGGTATAACAAAAGTTCAATTCCGCCTTAGTGGGACTGAAAATCCTTAACAGTACACTACAGCTAATTCATGCAAATCATATAGCGGCATAAGGCTCTGGGGTTTGAACCCACGACCTTCTAACTGGGAGTCCAACACCTAGACTCAAAGCATGCTTGGATTATTAAAGTGTAACATTTTGCTGATGAGCTTTGGTTTGTGTCTGAGGTGGAGTTTGCAGCTTGACTGTAAAAAAGACTTTACAGTCGAGTATTACGAAGTCCATAGCCTGGCTCTAAACACCACCTTAATAACAGAAATCTGTCATGCATCTTCTAGACAAAGATGTCTGTTGTGGGGTAGACTCAACCTCAGCCCCAATCTTTAACAGTTTAGACCCATATGGAACTACAGACTTAGAACATTGTCTTGTGTGGTGGGTGCTGGTGATTATGCATGGTGATATATGGTAAGTAGACATTTCAGATGACCTTCAGCAATGGTGATAGCAGCCTTGACCCTTGACATTTCCTCAGAAACAGAACTATTGTGCTTCTATGTGGGACAACCAGTTTTTGTAGAAGTTTTACTGTACCTCCTAAAAGGGTTTCCATGACTTTTCTTACATCTACTCAATAGATATTCTGTAAACGTGATTACCAGTCTCTTGTAGCTAATAATGAGAAATCAAAGACAAGAGCCAACTGTTAAATATGATATGTACTTGAATCTGAAGTTGAAGAGCATACTGTAGCACTTAATAGCCATAGAAGTTAGCTTAACAGTTTTAAATGTGTTCAGGAGAAAAGAATGGTCGACCTTCTTCACATGACCACTCACTCGATGATACGTGACTTACACTGTTTATTTTAAGCCTTTATTCACAGATAACGTCTGAGTGGAAAACCCTTGTGACTCCAATAAAAACGTTTTTTTTCTTTTTCAATCTTTAAAAGATGGAGACCTTCCTATCGGACTGTATCCAAGATGTTATATGTTTCTAAACGTGTACAGCTTGGAGATAGGTGTGTTTATGTGTATGAGTGTTTGGCTAACCGACTGTTCCACTAGAGCAAGATAAAGAAGTGGACAACGAGGAGGACACCAAGCTGGAGGTTGCACAGGTACCATAATGCACCTGTTGGTCAATGGACAAAGAAGTCTGTTGAATCAACAGTTCACCTCCTAGCTAGGTTGGTGAAGCGCCCTCCGGTGGTCACTTGTAGCTGACACAAAAGTGCTCATGGGACACTCTATGGGACTCAATTAAACCTCTGTCTGATAAAGCACATGTAGTTTTTTTTAGCTTCAATAGAAAATATTTCACCTTGTAGCAAAACATCACATTGCTTTGAACATGTGATGAATTGTCCAATGAAAGGCAGAAGTTACATAAACATTAGTGCTAGTAGATTAGATGTGTACAAAGGCCTATTTAGTAAAGACCTAAACTGTAGAAATGCCAAATGTCAAAATGTAATCTAATCTTTTGATCTGGAAGGAAATGTTTCCATTTAGTGTAATATCAACTCATAAGGTGTTTCATTATAATTATAATGTTGAACTTGCTGTTTGTTGACTGTGTGTTTTAGCAGGGACTTGATTCTGACAAAATATCACCCTACTGTTTTACATAATGCACTACACATGATGACCAGAGCTTTCTGCATTGCTGCTGGCAACTGTCAACGCCTGTGTTAATACAACAATTGAGACGAGTCATATTCTCTCAGTTGACTTCATTAAAACACCTCTGGCAGATACTTAACCTCGTAAATACTGTACATTTAGACTGTGGCGACAATCTTATTGTGAAACGCCTATAAACAACCTCTAAATTGAACATGAGATTCATATGGACTTTACATATAGTTCCATGCATTCGTGAGAAAAAAAGTCAAACAGCACAGAGACTCTATTCAGGTTGCTGCCTGATGGCTTTCACATGACAAAGAAAGAGACCAAGGGGAAGACACAGAGAGTGATACCAACTTTTAACCCATGTTGTGTCTAAATGAGCAGATTCACTTACCCCTTCAGAATAAATTAAATCAGCTCCACACCAAGAATGGCACTGAAAACCAGAGCGAGAGAGAGAAACTAAGCCAAAAGGTTGGAATACAGTTGCTAAGCACATACAATATGCAAGATAAATAATATGGGATTTGTTGGTATACCAATACTGGAAATATTCTCCAGTATTGCTTGGGTTAACATTAAAACAAATAAAAACAAACCTTATAAATAAATGAATAAATAAATAATGTTGTTAAAATGTGATTCCTAAGATAGAACTTCAAAACATGCTGGAGTCACTAGGTTCAACAATCTGTTGCCAAACATGTACAGTATTCCATTCTTATTTAAATAGAAGTTAATGATAACCCTAAAGCATTATTTGTGGCAGAAGTTTTATTTTCAGCTGTAGTTTCTGAAGTGGTCAAAATAAGCCATTGAAAGGCCGACACATTACACTCTGCTGTCTCTGTCCCGGTGGTGCAGCTACAGGGCCTGGTGGCGCAGCTGCGCGAGGGGCTCCGTGGGGCCCTGGCAGAGGTGTGTGAGCTGCACCAGAGGGACCATGGCTTTGAAGAGCGGCTTCAGGCTCAACGGAGCGATGTTGATGACAAGATCATGGGCCTCAAAAACTCACTGAACACATTCAAGGTACCACACAACACACACACACACACTAAAAGATTAACTTGAAAAATCCCCATCCACACACATGTACTGTACACACCTGTACATACTGCACACACACACACACATAGCTAGGCAGCTTGCTCAAGGATTGATGTGTGTCTGTCCTGTAGGAGGAGTTGAGCGGGACATGGTTCCAGATTAAGGAGCTGTGTGTGAGACAGAGAGAACTTCAGAGGAGGATGGACCTGCTGCATGCAGACAACAGCAAGGACACACACTCTCTCCCACACAGGTTGGCTTAAAGTGTGTGTGTGTGTGTGTGTGTAACCACACACACTTTGTCATGCAGAAATTATTACAATTAGGTCATTTAGCAGATGCTTTTATCCAATGCGATTTACGGTTACATGCATGGAGCAGATAGGTCAGGCATCAAGGCTCAAGGATGCTTACAGGTAGACAAACTCTGGGGCTCGAACCCACGACCTTCCAGCTGGGAGTCCAACACCTAGACCACTAGACTATCCTGCCCCAAATGCCCAATTGCATCATATTGTGTGTGGTGCGTGTGCAAGCTAGTATGAGCCACTCTGATAGTTTTCTGTGTTGTGCATTTGTCTGCCTCTCTCCTGCAGTGATCGGTCCAACAGCAGGAAGTCCTCTAAGGGGGACCTGCTGCAGGTGACAGAGGAGGGACACAGCTGTATTTCAGACCTCAGCGTTATTCAACATTATTTGGGCAGTCTGACCAATAGCGGTTCACCACACAGGAGCACTGCATCAACTCAGAGTGAGTATACATGTGTCTGTGTGTGTCTTGACAGCTCACTTAATATGTTGAAATGTCTTCTCCAGAAAAGGCAAAAAAATAAAATAAGTATTACCCAACTGAACTGAATTTCCTTGAACATATTGCAACACAAAATATGTGCGTTTGTGTGTGTATGTGTGTGTGCGCATGTGTGTGCACGCATTGCAGCCTCTCACTTAGAGCAGGAGGTACAACAGCAACAGCAGAAATGTTCCCCTTTATGGAGAGACAGGAAAAACAGCCAGGATGAGATTGACAGCCCTAGCAGCACAGAAAACCGTAAGGAAGGAAGTAACAGTAAGGAAGACTCCTTGGAGTTGCTGAGTCTGTGTACTGGTTAGTACAGTGGCGGGAAATAACAAGTGATGCGCTTTACAGACAGGTTTATGTTTTATTAAGTGTGCCCCCTGTCTTACCGCCATGAACAAATTAATACCTGAAGTGGTTTCTAACGAGAGGGGGCTGCCACTATGTCAAGTTATTCTATGTAGCTTTATACACAAAGAAAAATAATGGAAAAACTACAGCCTAGGTGTTGTAATGAAAGCCTGGTCCTCGCTGTGTGTGTGTGTGTGTGTTTATGTTGCTGTAGATAAAAGGCAGACAGCAGCCCTGGAGCTGTTGGAGTCCGAGAGAGTTTATGTCTCCTACCTGTCTCTGTTACTAAAGGCCAATATCTCCTTCAATGGATCAGAGGCCCTCATCTCCAAGGAAAAACGGTGGAGCCACACACACAGACACCTTGAATTTGGACAAGAAGTGGTAGTGATCTAATTTAGAAGTGCACAGGGAAGAGAGGACAGGAAATTAATAAATCCAATAAACGTAAAAGCAGCAGAGATACTGAGAGACCCTACACAACCAGTAGTCTTGCTAATAGAATCACTGCTTAGCTGTAGCACATGTGCTCTCAATGAGCACAGCTGAAATAGTCGCAACACTTTACAAGACTTTACAAAACATGACAGGGATAACTGCTATTCACAAGAAAGCATGTCAGGGTTGATTTATTTGACTTCATCTGTGACAGGCAGTTTACCTATCTGAGACTCAGTTACAGTACTTCTAATGACTGTAAAACCTGCTTTGATCCTTAAACCGGCTAAATTATATATTTATACTCTCTCTTTCATAATCTTTCTCAGGCCGTTCCCCAGCTCGCTGAGGTTTCTAATCCAGCAGCATCTAGACCTCCTCCACACCCTCCAAGAACGGGTGCTCAAGTGCCAGTGGCAAGGCATTATGGGGGATGTATTCATGAAGCTAACCAGTAAAGAGGTAGCAGCAGAGATGATGTAACAACAGGCTAGTGTTGTTACAATTGACAACTATTGTAAGATTAATAGTTGTCTTCAATTCTTGGCTGACAGAATGGCAACACAGGCAGGGACTGAATATACTTAATGTGTATTGTATTTAAATATGTATATTTATTTGTATATTTATTTATATGTATAATATACTATGTTTATTTATTGCAAGGAGCAATAAATCCTTTATAGTAATACAATTTGGCTGAATGTTCAATATTTTTCAACAGTTGTCTCTAAACTACCAAACTATGTTTTTTAAGAAGAACGTTTCAAACTTTGCATTGTCAAGTCAATCACCAACCCCTCCTTTTCTAACTGTTTTTTCTTCACCCATTCTAGAGTGATTTCTTGGACTTCTACGTGTCTTACCTGAAGGAACTCCCTGACTGTCTTTCAGTTGTTAGCATGCTAACATCTAGCTCCATGAAAACTGCTGCTCTCCTCGAGGTAGCACACACAACAGTATCTCCAGCACAATGTCCTTACACTACTGACAATTGTAGAAAAAAGTATGTTCCCTTGTCCTGTCCTGACTTCCTTTTGCGAGAACACACAATCATTTCATGGAGACGTCAAGTCTTCAGTAAAGCCTGCATAAATCAGTAACTGCCAATAGTAATAGTAGATGGTATAGAAATGGGGGTGGTATATTAATGTGACATATTTTGTCATGTTTAACATTGGTGGTTATGTTAGTTAGTTATCATATTAAACATGATATATGGCTATAGTGTTTATATGGGCTTTATTTAATTAATATTGAAACCTTTATAAGCAACACGTAAAACAATGCACTTGTACTGATTAGATAGACCATTCTGTTCTCCTAGACATATTGGTGGGCCTGTTCTATTCTTTCCTTCTGAACGGTTGGTTTGTGCTTACATTAAGAGTGACATCGTGGGTGATGACTCCAGACCGTCTTTACACACACTGCTTCTGCAGCCAGTCCAGAGAATACCTGAGTACCTGCTGCTGCTACAGGCTAGCTCACACACAGACATGCATGCATGTACACACACAATTAAAGGTGTTTTCCACCATGGTATAAAAAATACATTATCTTAAATACATTAAAATTCATATGATATGGAGAGTTAACTCGCTTCATAGGGAAAGAATGAGCTTTAGCTACATCGAAGGACTCATGTAACATACATTTGCATTTTTTACCCAGAATAACTTCATTGGCACTGCTACATCTTTGCCCCTAGATGGCGGTATAAACGCTAAGAAACAATGTTCAGGGAATAAATGCTCTTAAAATGACACACACCGAAAGAAAATCGTCAAAAGGGAAAACCGATATTCAGATGCTGGGATGAGATTAAAAACCGATATAAATACAATTATAACCGTGATTATAATCGCATGCAGGGCCTGTTAATGCAGACAGATACAGATCACCCAGACTACTACTTGTTGGTGGTGTGTATTCAGCAGTTCAGGTCCTTTACAGCCCAGTACCATCACCTGCTGCAACACAACCAGGACCTGCTGCTACACACCCGCAAGGAGCTCAAGAGGTACACACACACACACACAGTATGAATGTTTTAGCAAATCAACAGCCAACAGAGTTTGTGCAATCTAAGATGCTGCAGGTCGTGCTTTGTTATATGCTTTAAAATTAATTGTTTATTTAGAACCATAAGCCCAAGGCTCAATTTTACACAATGCTCCCTTGATATTGTGACTTGTTTTATCTTATCTTATAAACCAAGCTAATAAGGACGGTGATAAAGTCTTTGCTTTGTGTTGTGTGTCTACTACTGTGTCTACTGCAGGTCCACCATGAAGCTGTTGAAGACAGTGGAGTGTGGGATTCAAGCCAATGAGATGGGTTCACCCTACCCATCCAGTACAGCCATACTGTGAGTCTCTCTCTCTCTCTCTCTCTCCCTTGATTCATCCCTCCATCTCTCTCTCTCTATTCCTTGATTCATCCCTCCGTCATCTTCTCCCAGAGAGCACGCCAGCCACGTGAAGCGCAGTAAACAGCGCCTCCTGGAACAGATCCAGGCTCGCCGCTTCCAGGACTGGGAACGAGACCAAGACGCGGAAACGCAGCGGTATCACCAGGACCGTCCAAACCCTCTGCCCCTCTTCAGCCCTGACCACACGCCAGCAGGTCCGGGCTACAGACCAGTGCCATCATTTTAAAATAGACTTAAATAGACTAGATGACGTGTGTAATGTGCACCTCCATAGAAAGAAGGAACACTCAGGAGGAATCGGTTGTTTTGTTTTGCCTTTGTTTTCAAAGTGATCACTTGCTGTAGGTGTGACTAACATGGAAAGTCAAAGGCGGTCACATCAATTTAATCCCTCACAACCTGTAGGTCTCCGCAGTATCCCAGAGAGGGAAGCATCTGAGGGTCCCGTGTCCCGGCAGCAACACCTGTCCTCCAGATCTCCAGAGCTCCACCTGGGAACCGCAGGTTCAGCGCTGGCCGACGCCCTAGGGGAGTTTCTTTTCCCTGAGGAAGCTCCGGGGATCGAGGGCCTCTATGAGGAGGATGGAGACTCTGTCCACAACACCTCCGTGTTTGACCAGTGTTCCTCAGTCTCCTCCGATTCGTCCATAGACATTGCCTTTGTGCGTTGTCCCAAAACCACCTCCACATCGCAGCAGGCTGTGGTGAGCGTGCCATACACTCGTGACGCCTACGGCAGTGGGGGAGGCCAGGGGAGCAGGTACAACAAATTCCCCAACCGAGGGTGCGTGTCGCCAGATGAAACGGTGATGATGCGGCACCACCAGCATCGCCCCCTTCAGGCGAGCCAGCGTAAGAGCAAGGTGAGGTGAATAAAAAGCAGTATATGAACTCAAATTAAATGTCAAGTACAAGTACACCTATTATCAGCGAGAATGCGGTTGGCGGAGTGGTAACCCATAGTCTTTACCACTATGTTGTGGAGGATTGTTGAACTCAATTGCAGGAACCAAGGGTAGTTGAAAAAAACACAACATTTATTAGCTCAGAAGATCAAAAATGTAAAACGTACTGTTAGGAAAATATGGTTAGTTGTAAGAGTAATTCTAACTTTAAACAATAATGCTCAGGATGACGACTTTCCAAAGTAGATATTTAATAATAATAATAATAATAATATAATAATATCTTGCAGCAAGAGAGTCAATACATGCAGGTTGTAAGGCTACACGGTTGAGTGCCTTCTAATCAGTTATTGCAAAAGTTTTATACTGGGCTTTGCCCCTCTCCCCCCTCAGCCTGCGTGGCAGATCCAGACAGCGGCCTGTTGCTGGCTCCCGTGGCCCAACCAGAGGGCAACACGTTGTCTGTTGAGCCCAGGCCGCTGTGATGCTATTGTTATGGTTCACTATGACATGTCCTTGGTGCAACACACACAGGCTTAGGGGCACATTTATATGAACATTCAGTATTAAAACCATATTTTCCTAACAGGTACGTAAAATAGAATAAAAAGGGTAAAGTTAAAAAAAAAACAGCAAGCACAAAAATCCAAAAGGAATATCCAGTCCGGGTCAATACATATACATATAAGACATTTTTGAGTTAATATACTGCACCGATGTCACTTAACAGCTGGTTGATTAATGACTAATTTGTCATTTCTCTCCTCTAATCCTCAGTCTCTGAATGGTCTGCAGTTGGACAGTACAGTGATCGATCTGGACAGCGGGCAGCTGTCAGAGCCCCTCCACAGGGGGGGGATAGTCAGCCATGCCAAGCTGGAGCGCCAAGGCAGCAAGGGCAAAAAGGGGTGTCACACCCCCACCCGCAGGGGTCAGAGCAGCCTGGGTAACAGTCCTCACAGAGCAGACACTGACAAACGCAGCAATGAGCTCTGTGATCCAGGTAGCAAGGTGAGAAGGAAAATGCATGGAGTTATATGAAATAATACCTGCAACAATAAATCAATTAAATACAGATATGCATTGATATAGTATGTTTTGGTTAAAAAAGTAAAGTAAGTAAAGTAAAAATATTTATAAAAAAAATGAAAAGCTTAGTATTTACGGATCGTTGTAAGCTTCTATAGATTGCATATTTGGATATATGCATCTATTCTAGAATGAGTTCATTTCTTTAACTACATGCATGTAATGATACTGTATCTTGGAACCCTGTATAAACCTAGTCTCAAACCGTATCTTACCAGGGACAGATGTTAGACCTTAGCCTGAAATTATTGCACTTTAAACAATAACCACTCCTCCATCAGGAGGCTGGCATCCAGTCATGGGGGGAGGACCTAAAGTGGAGGGGTGGAGCAGAGGAGACTCACCACACTCCCTTAAGCGAGAGGAGCCGCAAGCAGGAGAAAGGAGGCTTTAGGAACTCCTTTAAGAAGCTCTTTAAGAAAAAGTAAAAACGGTGAATCTGTACATATTTGTTAAATAAAATCTATGCATAGACTCCAAAGTGGTGTTGGCTGTAAGTGTTCTTTCTGCCTGTGTGATGACAGGAGTGGAGAGGAGAAAAAGGAGAAGGGAGGAGAGAAGCTGTCAGAGAATAGCAGTGAACACCAAACCCCAGGAAACAATCAGCGGGTGGACCACCTGGAGGTAGACCGTGGTACTGCAGTATGAAGACCCGCACTCTAGGAGTTGGTGTGGCCTGTTCCCTTGCAACAGCATGGCTGCGGTCGATTATTCTTTTTTGCTTAGGAAGGTTCCTAACTGGGTGAAATGGCCCGGAAGTATCTTAGTGGCAGCCATGATGAGAGCTGGTCAAATTCTCTAAATGCTAAGGAAAGGTGCTTCGATGCATCCTTTCTTATCTCCTTTAGCATAGGGTACACTGGAAGGAGATAATTCCGTCCCACAATTCCTTGCCGCAGCAACATTTAAAGTGATGCACCATTCGGCCGGTCACAACAGCAAACGATTAACATGACTGACAAGGGACACAGATCTTGCATAAATATAACAATAATTTTCATACAATCGTTGGGATTCATGTCAATAAATATAAGTGGACCGGAGGGTGAGCTTGAGCAACCATTCTCAATTTGACAACCATTTTGTTTCACTTTTGTGACTGGTAGCCTATCCTTTTTTAATTTCAATTCCTACCTTGGTAATAAATGCATATTTTTCACCGGATTGTCCATGTTTATATAGCCTGCATGAAACAACACGGTAAGAACACATAGGGCGAAGTATCTTAGATGCACTTGTAGTAGTCCCATCTTCGGAACATTGTAGTTTCACCACGTCAATAACATCATCCGGTGCATAATTATGTAGCCTAGTGAACGCAGTCAGATTCTCTTAGCACCCTGGTTGTCTTTTACTAAGTCCTTATGACGTAAACCTCATGACGTTTCCATCGAGGTCAATGAAAAGTGGTTAGGAAAAGACATGGGTACATTTGTTTTTTTACTATCTGACCGCAGCCAATGAGTGTCAAAATGGCTGCCACTAAATGTCACAACAGTCAAATATTATAAACAGTCAAAGGGTCTGTCCTCTTTTTTACAGTTAGCTTGTGATCTTTCAAAAATAACTACATTATTTTAACCAGAAGTATGATGCATATCCTCAGGAAACCATTTATTCAATGATTGTATACTAAGATGGATGCGTTTGTATGTATTCCCACCTGCAATGTATTTCTTAAGTCGTGTTGCAATTATTCAATCATTTTAATGGACTTAAGTGTTTTGTAAATAGACATATGCTTTCAGTTTAGAGAAATACAAGGGTTCAATAAAGGCTAATGAAAAATCAGCTCTGTGGCTCAGTTTTAATGATGCCTTGTGTTTCCATTCTTGTATGAGACAAGGACAGTTAAGTTATACCAGATTTGGATACTCAACTTTATTTAATATTGTTTCTAAAATTAGGCAGAACCAGCTACTGGTAGCTAAAAGGTAAGTACCGTGTATATTTTCTCCATATAACATGCAGGTGAGGCAAGGAAAACCACTACAAACTGGCTACACACTCCATAGCAAAAATGCACAGCACACTAAAAAAATAAAAAAACAATCACAAAAGGTACACACCTGGCGTACATCCACTACAAGCACATGTATTCACACCCCCACATAATACAAGTCCCACAAAGAGAAACCACCTGTTGCTCCACTCAAGTCTAAATTCCCCACCCCCTGCCCCGCAACAGTTAAAAGCCTACTAACTAAACACAATAAATACATTATTGTGTATTTATTGAACAAAACTATCAGGATTAAAACACCTCCCCGTGTAAAACCGCGATTTTCATTAGAATCGTGATGAATAGGCTACAGTAGAACAAGATAAAAATAATTTTATCATATTGTTGACGGAAACTGAAAGTTTGTTTGATTTTAACGAAATCAAAGAAATGCCCCAGTGGCTCTCTAAAACACACCTTTTAAGGCTGGAATTAGCCCACAAAAGACGGCCACCATTATCCACAGAACACCTCTGCAAATAAGCGGCAAGGCTATCCAAAGGAGGCAGGCTACGTAACATGCGCAGCCGCGCACACACACGGTCTTGTAAGTGCATCCCACAACCGCAGCGGTTCTCAAACTACCTCTCAGGTGGGGCGTATGGTTTGTTTGATTTAATGACTTTTCGGACCAAAGCTACTAGCGACAAATGTAGCGACTTATTCGGACCTTCTTAACGACTTTATTTCTAAAAAAGCGAAAAGGCGAGAAAAATATTCAAACGTGATATTGTACGCTACTTCGTTTCCAGGCATGCTGCTTAGAGTAATCGCAGTCCACACGGCAGTTCCGGGGTCTGTCCCTCTCCTCCTGAGAGTTGAATTGTGATTGGGCGAAAAGTAAGATGAGGCTAGCCTCCGTTGATCTCTGTTGACGATCTCAAACTAAATGGTGTTTTATTGTGAACACACATAACCAATTTTCTAAAATTTCCGAGAAGGCATTGCCTACCTTGCCTTCCCTGACAAGCCGCCGCTGATTTAGTTCGTTTGTTATCTAAATACAAAAAAAGAAAGGGAAAAATAACATACGTAGATTAAATGACCAACCACAGAAACAATACAACGCTGTGTGTGTGTTTGTGTGTAATAATATATATAAAAAGTTTCCTAATAATAATATATTGCCTGGCCCCTACACAAATTATTCAACAAATGTTATTACAGTTTTAAAAAGGTTGGCATTCATGATATAAAGCCACTCTGGACTAATTTTGACAAACCTTTATGTGCTGCTTTGCATGAGGACAGTGATTAAGGACATTGAATGAGGACCTTGCAGAGTGTGCTGTAATTTACAGCACATCCAGTTTTTCAGGTCTTCCGTGGGTGTTTTCCAGTCTCACACTTGTCTCGGAAGAGTGCTTTCCTTAAACACGCAAAGGACAGCTCAACTCACAAGGAGGAACATAGGAGTAAAAAGAGAGTGATACACATGTTTTACCTGCTGGGAGTAAGTAAAAAAATGTATATTAATAATATGTGGTTATTTTCATTAGCTGTAAGGAGATCAGCGCCAATCTATCCCAATGATTCCAGTTCTGTTCTCCTCTATTGTTAGACCTGAACATTTATAATATGACTGTTGTCTCCTCAGGTCACCACTGTCCTTCTCTTCATGATAATGTGGTTTTCAAAGGAACTAAAAGAGGTAAGTGACATTTTGTACAATGCAACAATATTACATAAATATTTAACTGTGCATTTGAGAATAAAAAAGTGCTGTAATGACTTGTAGATGATTACAAGCTTACATTTGAACAGATTAGTTGATTTGCATTGATTTTAAAATGCAACGTAGCTCAAATACAGGGATGAGTCAAGAGTAAAAAATGTTTCCTTGACACTGACCAGCAGCCATAAACATTGTGTTCACACGAAGGACATTCTTACAAATGTAAAAATAACTTTCTCGTTCCATAATAATAGAAATAAATACTCAACTGTTTGACAGGTAATGATCTCAGGGAAAGACCAGCCTCCACAAGGTTCCAACAACAAAAAGGTAAGATGTCATGTAATATCACATTATATAATCATGATTAACTGAATCTCAAATCCCTGTATTCCTTGAAATGTTCAGCAGAAAGACTTGAGTGAGGAAGACGTGGATATTTTGGCAAAGATCCTTTCAGTTGGGCTGGTGGATGCAGACCCTAACTACCTTCAACATCTCAAAGGGTTCAGGGACTTGCGAGGAGGTTCGACATGAGAAATATTGGACTTTAAACAATGGACAAAACACTGGAGGTATTCATGGATTGTATCTTCTTCAAATCAAAGAAGATTATCTGATCTAATCCAAGGTTGCTGTAAAAGCTATACTTTCCTTCCCGAAGACCACACATAAATCTCTGCAAGCACTGGAATATTCAGTCAGTCACAATATTTTTGTCATCTTGTTTTGCTCTTTACCTAAAGTAAAGGGAAAGAAAGAAGGTTAAGCCAGAGAATGAAATGTGTGTCATGTGTCATGTGTCAGGAATATAGCTTTGTTTTCCATTATCATATAGAAGTTGTAATCTGGTAACAGTGACTTACTCCAGACACAGCTGTTGAGTTTGTCTCCTAGCAGATAGAGCCAGGCAACAACAGCCATATTAAAAACAAAAAGGCCCATCAGACCAGCATTAGTGAAGAGCCCGAGGAGGGGATACACCCAAATTCCAACGGACACATACACCCATATAATCCTGCAGAATGAAAGAAACAAAGATGGAAAGAAAGAAAAGCACCATCACAGTCATCTCATGATCTGTCTGATTATAGCCCACAAGAACAAGCCATATTTCATGCTTGACACACTGTAGCTCTGCTATCATTACAGTATGGGCTGGGCCAAACTTGCACAACCACCAAGAATGATGTAAAACAGTTGCCAGCGCAAAGCATTACATAGTTCAGATATTTTCAACCCCCTATGCATAATGAACAATCAACAGTTAATATATGTATTGGTCTATTCTAGACAGGCTTAGTTTAGAGGTTTAGCAAGTTTAAATGCTTACCGAACATTAATCCTGTGATATTATCTAGCCACAATAAAAGTAAATAATGTCCTTTCAGTTACAAATTACCAAGTTGGTTAGTCCAGCTTGGTTTTATTTATTTGTGTGATTCCTACTCATCAAGTTACACCTACAGTAGGCCTACAGCTGTTTTTCGAGCATGGCAATTGGCGTCAATGTTGACAGGAGGAGCTAAAATTCCTTTTTACTTACACACGTCATGGAAAAAAGAAATCACTGTGCAGAATGTCACTTACCAACTTAGGTAAGAGAAGCCCACAGCTCCTAAAGCAGCAAGACCATGTTTAGTCCTTGGGTAGACATGGGGTTGTACCACGATTTCTCCCAGTAAAATTGGCAGAACGAAAGAGTGCTACATTGACAGAACAAGTTATTTCACATCAGAGGATGATTTACAAAGCAAGACTAAAGACAGAACAAAGACAGTAAATGAACAGAATACAGACCATAGCATGATTCATCCAGGGGGGAAAGAAGGTATCAATGGTAGCTGGGTAGACTAACTCCCTGTCGTAGGCAAAGATTCCCCAGAAAAGCAGAACCACAAACTAAAGAAAATACAAGAGAAACAATAATACCAGGAATGCTGATGATAAATTTTTATTGGGCATTCGAGTCTCACCATGCCCACAGGGAAGGCAAAGACAGAGAACAGGAGGTCTTTATATTTGTTGAGAAAACTCCCAGGCTGAAGATCATTCACTGTAGATAGTCCAAAGAATACCATCTGCAACAACTAAAACATGATAAATATGAGTTATCTAGTCCTAACTCAAACTTATTACATTGTTAATAAACACACCTCAAAGATGTACTCACCAAATTTAAGAAAGTAAGATATTTCCAAGGGCCTCCATAAACAAAAATTCCAGGCGGCAGAGCTTCTCCATCTTTGTCGGCCATGGACTTCACAACAAAAGCGTACCAACTGAAGACTGTGATGTGGAAAACTTTCCTTATAATGGCCATCACTCCACTATCAAAAAATACCACTACAAAACCAAAGCAGAAACCTACAACAGTTGCTTTGCAGAGTTCTTCAAATATTTCTTCCTTTAGACATTAAAGTGAGAGTGGTGGCCCTCAAAAGAAAGCCCTGTAGAAAAAGATTAGTGTTATTTTGGATGGATTTAAGACGCGTGACGGCAGTGCAACAAAACTAATTTCCTTAACAAATGGCCCACTGTTCAGTGTGACGTATGGGAGTCAGCTTTCACAACCAGTCAACTTCAGCATGTGATTAGGTGCTTTGTGAACAGTTAAAATGAACGAAACCCATATCATGTATTAACATCCAATGTGTATAGCTCTGAGGGGGATAGAAATATCAGCTGCTCTAGTTGGAATGATGGTTTTGGTTGATCAACGTTACTCTTTCACATTAAGACATAGCATTCAGAGTCAGTTACTGAGAAGTTTAAAGAGTTCACTAAGTGAAACTGGCCTGAACTTTTATTTACATGGATACAGTCAAAATACCTAGGCTTACACAAATGCATCATCAAAACAGCAGCTATACTGTACATAGCCTCCTCCTCATTATCATACAAATCATGCACATTTTATACAGCCTTTGCAATATCAGTTAAACACTTGACATTTTTTAAAACACAAATTCATTACAAAAAGGCAGAAAAAATGAAGCTACAAAAAAATAGCTTGGGAAATTGTGGTGGAATGCTATTTACATGACTTAAGATGTTCATGGCTAAAAACTATTATGTAGTGCATTTTGTACAGCGATTTATTTTCGGTATCAGTTTATAATAGGTTTAGAATACCTTTTTGCATCCCAGTTCATCTGTGGTTACAAATGTGAAACTATGACATTTGAATACACTCAAATGACCACGGTCTTCTGTAAAGTTATTTTATATCATTTAATTGAATTTCATACAAATAAGTATGATTATTAAAATATGTAAGTGTAGCATAATACATGATAGATAATTGTATAAAAGGATAAAAAAGCTAATGACTAAGCATGCAAATCCCATTTTTGTCTTATGGCATTTACAATGGCTGACCTATACTATTCTCAAACAGACCACATCAAAGTCACATTGCACTAGACCCATGTAGTAAGTATTAACGTATTCGGTCAACAGTCTGTTTGCTGGTCCTTTCCTCACACTGTGGACATTTACACACAGTAGCCCCGAGGCATTCGGACAAATCTCTTGGTTCATCTTGGCAAATGTTATTAAGGCAAAATACTAGCGGAGACAAAATCCTCTACATTATGTTTAACCCATGAAGAGGTTTCAGGGTGTCCTCCACATTCATAACCTTCTTCATAACCTGAGCATAATTATTCCATGCAGGTGTTTAGACCTTCCACTGGAAATGGATTATTCGTTCATAGTGGTTCCATTCTCTGCATCCTCTCAACATCCTTTGCCATCCAAAGTTAAGGGGCCATCTATAAATATATAAAAGACAGATGTAATTATTTGTAATTTGCAATGTCTAATTACATAAGCTATTAAATGTTTGTCTAATAAGCTATTAAATGTTTTATGATTATTATGTACCTCAAAGCGGCTGTACACTTTCCTCTCCTTTCGCATGCTTTGGATCTTCTCTAGCAATTTCTCCCGCTCCTGTAATGTCTTAGGTTGTGTTCTGGTCAGATATCTGTCACTTCCCTCTTTTTTTCTATTTACATTCTTGTCTGCCTCGTCTTCTTTGTCATCATCTGTGACAGCAGACCCCTTGGCCGACTCTGACCTGCCCTGGCTGTTGGCAGATATTTGCTCTAGCAGCAGCTTTGTGTCGTCTCTGAGGTTGCTGCTAGAGATAACGTTGGCTGTTGACGAGTGGTAGCGGAACTGGCCTGCTTTGGACAGCTTGGACTGAGGTGAAAGGGGTACGACGTCATCTGATGCGATCGCTGACATTTCAGAGCTGCTGTTTTTCCCTGCTTCGCCACTTGGGTTTCCATCACGGACAGGCTCATGTGGAGTCGTTTTGTCAACCACGTTTGTGGCCTCAGCGTCCTCATTTTTTTTATCACTTGCTGAGTCAAGTTTTTTAGGCTCTTGATTATCCACATCCATGCCGGTTTCAACTGATACTGATGGCCCTGAAGGTTGGCATTCAGACAAAGATGTAAGCTCGGTGGATGCTGTGGGGCATGAAGTATCTTTTGTAGTTGTTTCGGTTTGGTTATCAAATGAAGACTCTGTTGAGGTGCCTGTGGGAGTATTGCCTGTGTCGGTTGGACTGTGTTTATTAGAGGAGAAGGGTTCTGATTGGCTGAGAGTAGGGGACATGGTTGTTTTGTTTTTTTCAAGCTTAGGGGACACAACTGTTTCAGCAGGACTGGGAACACTAGAGCCTAGTGCTGTGGGTTCAGATCTAAACATTTCTAGAGTTTGTGTAAGTGTGAGAGGAGTATTTGAATCGTATGTGGGAGAAATAACAGTACATTTAGAGAGATCAGTTAAATCTAATTTAGAACTTGAATCTTTTTGAGTACTCCCCTCAGGTGGAGGTTCTGCTGATGTCAGGTTAGAAGAAGTAACTGGTTCTTTTCCATTAGGCCTGGCTGATGAGTCAGAATATTCTAGACCAGACACAACTGTTTCAGCAGAACTGGGAGCACAATAACCTAGCACAGTGGGTTCCGATGGAGACATTTCCAGTGTTTGTGCAAGCGTGGGAGAATTACTTGAATCGTCTGCAGAAGAAATAACAGTACATTTAGAGAGATCAGTTGAATCTAATTTAGAACTTGAATCTTTTTGAGTATACTCAGGTGGAGGTTCTGCTGATGTCAGGTTAGAAGAAGTGACAGGTTCTTTTCCATCAGGCCTGGCTGGTGAGTTCAAATATTCTAGACCAGACACAACTGTTTCAGCAGAACTGGGAGCACAATAACCTAGCACAGTGGGTTCCGATGGAGAC
>JAODLI010000007.1:654341-666068 GCA_027575585.1 Percopsis omiscomaycus | reverse complement strand
ATTTCCAGTGTTTGTGCAAGCGTGGGAGAATTACTTGAATCATCTACAGAAGAAATAACAGTACATTTAGAGAGATCAGTTGAATCTAATTTAGAACTTGAATCTTTTTTAGTATTCTCAGGTGGAGGTTCTGCTGATGTCAGGTTAGAGGAAGAGACATGCTCTTTTTCATCAGGCATGGCTGATTGTAGACCAAATACAATGGGCAAGCATGACTTAGTTTGCAAAGAGGTAGGTAATAGTTCAGAAATCCTTGACTCAGGCTCGACTGAGACAGACTTTGAATTGGATTTGGATACTGATTCATGAAGTTCAGATTCCAAACTGAGTTCAGGAGCGTTCGATTGTTCACAGACTGTCTCTGTGGTGGGCTGGTTTAAAGAGGCCTTCGGTTTTAAATAATTTGTATTGGATGAAGTATTTGACTGTGCGTGTACAGAGTTCAGACTTGATGGGGTCTCAAAGCAGGAGGGCTCAGTGATTGAATCAGGTTTAAGTTGGGATGGGTCACATAATAATACAGTTTGCATCATAGATGATGTGGATTCCTGTGGGGTTTTGGTCACAGATTCAGATGATGGGCGTGGACTGAGAGATTCTTTTGTCTCTTTTTCAGGCTTTGGAGACAGTGCAGTAGGCAGAGAGGTGGAACAGTTGTCTGCGAGTAAGATATTGGAAGATGTGGGCTCCAATGGGGTGAAATTAGGAGCTGAGCTAGACTGTGAGGAGATGGAAATTAAATCAAATGGAATGCTCTGAACAGCAATAAGCTTTGGCAAGAGCTGAGAAGAGCTCAGCACACATTGAATGGAATGAGAAGATCTGGATTTGGATCCAATTAGAGGAAGTCCAGTGCTGGATTCAGATGGGATGGTAGGAGAGGGGGTGCTGTGTTCTAGCTGATGTGACACATGAGGCTGGATGTCATCTTCTGATGGTGCAGATATAGATGATGGTGGTACCTCCAACAAACTAGGGTTGGAAGAATGAGACTCCTTGGAGTCAAGGGTCTGGCTTTCAGTATTTACAGTAATGGAGTCGGTCAAAATAGCATCTATTTTTGTTGGGAGATTAACTTGGTTGCACGCCTTTAGAGTGGGCTGCGACAGGTTTGGTTCTTCTATTGACTTGCTGTAAAATGCAGCTGAACCTGCAGAATCATGTGTAGATACAGCTGCTGGATTGGTCTTAAGTTTGATCTTATCTGAATCAGTTGAGACTCTTCTTTGTTCTTTTTCAAAGCTGGTTGGGGTCTCATCTTTGTGATTATCTTTCTGCTCGTTAGTCCTGTCATTGACATAAACATTGAGACTTACTGACCCGCATGGGGCAGTGGATGTTTTATTGTCTACATCTGGTGTTGTAATATTTGCTGGTAAGATAGCCTCACACAACATAGAAGAGTCTGGAAGATGTTGTGAGACCACTTTGGGTGCAGAGTCCTCCTTTTTCACACTGGTATTTTGAGAATCAGGCGTTGGGAGTGCATTCTCTGTTTTGCTTTGAGCTGCTGTGGCCTTAGCTGCCTTCCGTTTAGCAGCTAATTCTTTGAAAAACATCAGCCTGTTATCAGGATCACTCATATCTACACAAGGTGGGTCGCTCTGCAGGGATTTGAGTAGGTATACAGGTTTCTCTGTTTTAGGTAGTTCAACATTAGAAATATTTGGTTGAGCTACTGGTGGTAAGGTTTTTTCCTCCTTTGCTTCTGTGGGCTTTGACAAATCCTTATCATCATTTTCTGAAAACTCCTTAGATTTTGTCTCCCTTAAAGAATCCTTCTCATTCTCTTTTTTATCTAGATCATCTGTTTTGGATGTGTGTTTGGTTGAGTTATCAGAAGAGGCGGATCTTACATAACTCTTCCATTCAAAAGGACCAATGGCTCTCCTATTCGCTAAAACCTGAGACACAAAGGTCAGTTTTAACTGATCCTCCTGGTTTTTGTCAGTGTCCTCATCTTGTTGGCCCGGGGCAGTGGTGCAGTCTTGAGAAACATGCTGTTCTAGTTGAGAGCTGAATATCAGAGAAGACCTCAGCCGGGAGCTTCGCTGTACTGTGGCATTGTGTTTCCTACGGAAGGACTCCTCCCTTCGTATAGGGGTGTCCTTTGGTTCCTTCTGCTCCACCTCCTCTGCCTTGTCTAGTTCAGTTGTTGAAGACAAGTCTGGTCGTGTTGTTGGTACTGTTTTGGTGTCTGGAGCCTCGGTAGCATAGTCATCTGGCTCTGGAACAGTGGGTTTGGTGTAACTTGGCAGTTGACTCACCCTGGGTGCTTTTGGAATCTTAAACTCTCTGACATTAGAAAATGAAGGAATTGATAAATCTGGGCCTGACGCTGTGCGATGTAAGGGCTTAGGGGGCACTTCAAATGGGTCTAATTGCTGCGGTGGTGGCAGCTCATCATCTTCTGCATTGTCAAACGCACTGAGATATGAGCTAATCCTCCAATTTCTCAGCCCCTGCCTCACTGTAGGGTCCTTACGATCCACGCTAGGCTCCTGGAAAAACTGCTTCAGATCCGCAGGATTTGAGGATGTAGGAGAGGTCTGACAGACGTATGGTTGGCCTACACTTAACCTTTTAGGATGGGATGAACCAAATTGTGCTTCTGCTGGAGGTAGGAATTCCTCTGAGCCCTGATCCATCTCTACATTGCTGGTTGATGATAAATAGTTAAGTACAGGGTCAAAGCTATACGCTGGCTCCATCTCGTGTGGTAATCCAGCCTCAGAATACTGATCTGGTGGATGATAGGCACCGCCCCCAAACTTTTCAAAGCTACTATAACCCACTTCCGGTCCAGTGGGGTATGGATACTGGCCCCTGTGAAACTGCCTTCCCTGAGCCGGAAGGTTTGTCAATCCTTGGTGCTGCATAAATTGGTAGGATCTGCCTTTAGGATTTCCTTCTGCATAGTTTTGGCGTTTGAAGACAGGCTTTTCCATTATATTGGCTGGCATCCTGGAGGACAGTTGCTCATAAGGATCTGTTCGTAGCGGCTGGGAAGAATATTTGTTACAAATATCTACAGGGCCTTGGTCAAGTGGATCAAGGTTGGTCAAGGACCGGTGGATATATTCATGTCTGTTTAAGGGCATCTTTTTCCAATCCATGTCAATACGTTCATCAAAAGGGGGTTTAATCCATTCCTCTGGGCGAGTGCTGTCTAAGTATTTTCCCTGCTCTTTGTACAGTGATGTTCTATCACAGGCATATTGACTCTCAGGTAAAAGCCCAAAATCTTCCATTGGAGCAATTGTATTTTCAATTTTCAAGGGCTGGGATTGGGCAAATAGAATCCGGAACTCTTCATCAAAAGTAGATACAAGCTGTCCGAGGAAAAGGTGAGCTAAACAACGGTGTATCTTCTCAAAAGACCACATGAAACTGCAAAGAGACATAAAAACAAATTAGGAATTAATGGATCATTCATATTTGTTACACACTTTATCTTAAAATTAGTTAGCTAATTGGACAGTCAGTTATAAAATGCAAAAAATAATATAATATAATATATTTTAATAATATATAAAATAATAATAAAAAAAAAAATCATAAATACATCAGCAATTCGAAAAAAAACAGTACACACATCCATATGATGCCCCACCTGTAATTTCCACTCAGCACAGCCCTGCAGTCTGTAAGCAGGAATCGATCCATCATCTGACCCTTAAATGACTTTCCTGAGCGGCAGCGATAGGTGATGCCAGACACCGTTCTCACACGCAGGAACTGTGGAGCGGCATTACGTTAACCACACGCCAAAGCCATGAACTGAAACTAAACTCGTATGAAGTCAAAGTTTCAGCCCAAACTAGGTGGCAGCATTGCACTACATTACTGCATGTTCAAAGCAGTGTTGTGTGAAATGGCTGCAGTACTTAACTAAATACACTGCTTTTTTATAATGCTTAAAAAACACAATATAAATGTAAGATATCAGTTTTATACTTAAGATATAATAGTTGAATAGCCCTGTGTATGGACTTACTTGGATGCTGTCCAGATTGACACGGCAGTTAGAAACCATATTGATGAAATGGTGAGCATTCTGATCATCTAAAAGGATGTAGACGGCAACATTCCGCATAGCAGCATCAAGAATATCCGCAAATATGTCAACGTCAGTAAACATGTCCATCACCACAGCAACAACCTGGGAAGAAATAAAATCCACAGAGAAAAGTGTGAATCCCGTAACTTTGTTAGTTGTTTGAATATTGCGTGGGAAAAAATATTATTAACTAAGGTTTACAATGTAATTCTAGTAACTGTGATTTAGAAAGATGCAGTTGCAGGTCTCTGCTCTACTCAGCATTAGTTATTTTTCAGTTAGTTAGGGTTTTTATGACAATTCGAGGCATCTTTGCCCTTCATGGAAATATCTTGCTTAAAACGGTTAAAATATTTTAAAATTGCAGATCTACACACTATTCCTTTAAGACATTGTCATAAACATTGGTGCTACACATTTGTAAAGTACAAACATTTACAATAAAGTCTGGCTCCTTACAGAACCTACCTCCTGAGCATTCTTAATTAATCGTCGGGCTTGCTCCTTAATAGTGGGCATGTCAGCCTCTGCCGGGTTGACCAGTGTAGTGACCTCTGTAGGCCCAATGAACTGATGCAGCTGAGGCCAGCCCAGATCCAAGCCTGGGGCATCCAGGTCAGAGTGGATTGGCCAGTATGTATCTGAAGAGCTATCTCTCCCAGACTCCAAGTAACGCTGCTCGGGGTTGTTGCGTTCCTGAGGAACCTGTACGGCACACTGAATGTACTCAATCTCCTGCATGGATAGAAAGTCCACCACATCTGCACTTTGGAGGAACTGATAGTAGCCATCTAAGTTGTCCTCAACAAGTGCGTCAATAGCCAACCGGTACTCCTCACGATAATGAGGAGGTAGGTAGTTTGGGTTAAGCGGGTCATCCCCAGCAGAAGAACACTGAGAACGGTGGGCCATTATTGCTGTCTATGGAAAGATCACAGACAAAAGAACACACACACACACACCAGAAATGATTTGCATTCTGCATTATTTGACTACCTGAAAACAACACAGCCCCGCTGACGACTATTCAACAGCGTAAGCTGAATCTGGGGTTCAGTTTAGTTTAGATAATACTTTTGGCCAGCATCATGGAATTATACAATTACATTTAGAAGCCCATATTTAAAAGGATCCTCTCAGGGACAATACCAAGCAAGCATAAGCACAATCAAAGCTCGGGGAGATGGAATCTACCACGAGATAGAGGGATATGGGTGTGGCCCCTCCCTCTCTCCCTACAGTCTCCATTTGCAAGTTCATGTATTGCCACATAATGAACACTGACAAAGTAAAGAGATAGTCGTAAAATAGAAAAAATGCCCACAGATCAAAATTCCGAAGTCCATTCCAAAACAAATTTTCAGCTATGTTTTATTTTTAATGTCTATAGTTTTTACACACATGGCATGTTTTTACACTGATAAAGAGAAAGAAGTGACAGCAAACTTACAGCGCCTAGATGGCTAAGTTAGTAACTACAGCATAGCGGTCGCACTTGCATTGTGTTGACGTTTACAGTATATTCCACTAGATATGTTATATATATTATAAATTAGTGAGCTTACCTCACAAATATTCACTAGCGCTTTACGAAGGTTATACTGAAAGCCGTCATTTTGTTCAACGCCCTCTACTTCTTCCGACTGCTCTCTCTCTCGCTCTCAGCGTTTCTACTCCAAGTAGAAAGAGTCAAAAGTTTTTTGTTGCAGTACACAATATCACCGTCCCGCAAAACCAGTTTATTGTCATGCTTAAGGCATCTTGGCGAGAATGTCACAGTACAGCACATATGGCGAGAATGTCACAGTAGCCTACAGCACATAGATTACATGACTGGTGTCGACAAATCTCGCTCCGACACGCCTACATATTTTTTTTTTCGATGAATATTGCAGAATACTAGTGACGTCATGTGAAGGCCAAACGTGAGCACGTTATTGACTTATTGCGAAAAAACACGTGTTGACATTAGAGTCTGAAATCCTTTTCGGCTATTTGTCAGTACGATTTTGAGTGTTATGGAAGGATTGAGCACTCCAGCCACTTAAGTCAATTTTATTTGACCAATAGTTGGACAATAGTGCTTATATTCTCCCATTCTACAACAAGCATGTTCCCATTTCAATATGATACGCTAGTTTACCAGCATACAGACAATGGGAATAGGCCTCTATATGTGTTGGACAAGACTGTCGAGAAAGAATATATACATATTATTTTCTTTCTCGACACTCTAGTCCAACACACATATTTGCACTTGCACCTGGACACTTCAGCGAATGTCCTGATGACTTTTCACAGTAGCCTAATAAAACCTAAACGTAAATACTGCCATAGCGCAGAGTCCCAGAGACAAGTAAGTGATTCTCATTTAGTCCTACAGCAAAGGAAACATGTTGGCACAAGAAGCAATGTTCTCTCATGATAATGATGGTGATGAGGCTAATGATGAAGAAGACAACCATGCATGGATGGTGATGATGCGTTTAATTAAACCTTGCTATCCTGCTATCCAACAAGTCAGTGCAGGTGGTCAGGGCAAAGAAAAGTCTCAGAGTGAGCCTAGAGCCATAGCACTCCGGCCAAAGCCAAGGCATGTACAGTCCTGTTATTTACTTTTCTTTTAATTTCTCGAGTTCTTTTTTGCAATAATAGTATGTGTTCCATTCCTTGATTGTTTAATGGAGCCCCCAGTGCTGTTTAAGTTTGTAACACAGCTACACATGTGGCTGAAGGGGTGGGCTGCCTAGGCGAGCTGTAGGGGAGGATGTAGAAAGGAGTGTCATCCACACAGAACAGCAAAGGGACAGATATATAGCCTACCCTTGACGTTTCAAACCAAATCAAAACGACAAAATCTGGTTACAAAACCACACAAGTAATTTCAAACCAAGGAGTGTTCCTTTTAATGCTATAACTTAACTAAACACTTCTAGGCCTACTTCAGTTTATTTAAGAGGGTAGTGCCTCCCAGTTCAGTTGTTTTCTTGAATTTGGCCCTAAACCCATTGACTTCACTTGAGAGAGAGAGGTAGGTAGCCTAGTCAGGATGGAAACTAATGGAAGTGCAATAAAGGAAATGATGCAACCTTCTGGTGAAGTCTCGAAGACAATCCTCCATTGTTTCCCTCAGCCTACACCCAGCGCACACATGTGTCAAACCATGAAAATTGATGTAACCTGCACTGTTTATACTGTGGATAGTTGCAACACAGCATGTAGGGTTCAGTACCGTTTTCTCCTCTGTCCTTAGAGGAACCACAGTGCCCTTGGCATTCTGCATGCAGTGACTGACAGTGCTGGAAGCGGTGATTATGAAACCTGAGAATGTCAGAATTCTGATAGAAGAAGCCAATGTTTATAACACACAACGTGCAGCTGATATGATACAATCTGATATAGCCGCTAAGTTGGATATAGCTTTTGTTAAGTTGAGGTCAGTGTATAAGGTACAAAGGTACTGTTTCACTGAGGGCCCACATCTAGGCCTATTGGGCAACAGCAAATTATTACAACAGAACAAAAAAAGAACTATGCCCACCTGGTGGCTTTGTACACTGTACACTGACACACTTAACCAGTTTGATGCACAGAGAGACAGAGAATATAACAAGTGTGGTGATTGAATCAACACTTGTGCTAAAGTATTGGCATGTATATTGTAATAAAGCATATGATGTGATAACTGGCGAAAGACTAATCTCTTGTATGTTCATGCTGTTGTGACAGATACCACGCAGACCGGAGAACGTTTAGCTACCCAATAAGTGTTTCGTCAGTGGCTTGCCATGCGGACACAAGCCCAGAAATATAAGGAGAAACAGGACTATAAAGCTTTTTTGGATGGAAATCAGCAAAATGAGTTTAGATTCAAATGTTATACAGAATATTTTGTGCCAGCTAATTTGTATTAGGCCTACATATTTGAAAGTCAAAATATTAGCACTAGTCACAAAGTGGAGGGGAACATGAGTCACAAGTTATTAGGCAAACACTCAGGGAATAGCAAGTGGAAAATGTTCAGACATAGAAACCCATTAAATGTTTTGAAAGTAGTGCTACACAATTATTACTATTTTATAACTATTTTCTTTGATATTGTGATTATTAACTGTGATTAATAGAATTACAATTACCTATTCTGTGGTGCCACCTGCATATACATTATACTCAAAACGCAATATTGCTTGCATTGGAGCACTAATTTCAGTAATATAAACCTTTTGTGATCATCATATTGCAGTGGCCAGATTTGTAATCTCAATGAATATACAGTACGATTAATTGTGCAGCCCTACCTAAAAGTATGCTTTTACTTTGAAGTGGGCCCCAGTTGGGTCTCTTCAATATGAACCTAAGCAAGTTTAAACAGATGCCACCATGTTTGTTGTTCTCGAAAGAGCTAACAATACAGATATCTTGTACACCTGGAGTCAACAAAAGCGTATATCTGCTGTTCATTTGTCCCTTGGCACCAACAGTTTTCAGAAAATAGATGTACACAGATACATGTGTCACATGTCAGGGCTTTTGTGGCTCATGTTCAGAAACACAAAGAGGAGGCAGAGCACAAAAGAAAAGAGAAGGGGAGGATGGAAAAAAGGACAAACTCGTGATTACTCAACTTCTGGAAGAAGCATTTGATGGAGAGGGGAAGATCGTGTTAGCAGCAGTTCTCGACGAGGTACCAGGTGAAAATGATGAATAAACCCAGTTACAACTTCTGAAAGTATAGACAATTGGAATGGGGATTGGTAACTGTAATTGTAGTGTCATCATTGGTTTCACAACCATATATACCCTAAGATAAGTTTATCATTCAACAAGTGTGAACACATGGGCTTGATTCATTCATAATCAGTCATCATCAATCCAATATCTGGCTCACTATAAAATTCAGTGCTTGAGAAAGCATGTCTTTACACGAATGAAATAATTGCTGCTTTTAAAAGGATGTGGTTAATTGTGGTCAAATACAGGTTTCTTCAATAGACACAAATAGTGTCTATTGAAGAAACCTGTATTTGACCAGACCTGTATTGGGTTCAATGAGATGGGTAAACGCCCGTCTCAATGACAACATGTCAGAAGCTGCAGCTGGGGGACAGCCAGAGCTCATCACCCTATTGGGTGAGACGCGAGCAGACGTTAACATCAAGGTGATGAGGCTCTGCGCTTGTAAATGTGGAAATGTTTTGAGCTATACTGGTTTATTTTAGGGTAGTAGAGCAGGTGTGGATTTGTATCTCAGTTTTTACTTTGGGGTCCGTGTGTCTGTAAGAGTCCAGAGAAACTATTGTGGCGTAGAAGTGTTCATAAAATCTACTGTGTGTGTCTGAATGTGTCTGTCCATGCATGGTTGCACAGGTGTTTGTGTTGGCAAGAGGTGACTTTTAGCTAGCAACAATGGAGGAGAGGAAGAAAAGAAGCAAAACGAGGCTTTGATTGACCGGTGAGAGACATAACCAGTTTCCCTTCCGCTGCCCAACCCTTGCTGATTAAAGCATTCCACCGTTCATTGTTTAATTTGTTCATAGTTTAATTTGTTCATAGTTAAATTTTTTTAAAGTTCAAATGTACATAAAGTCCAGAAACAAATATGTTGTAATTGCTACCCGATAGCACAAAGGTTACAATATATAGGTCACCTGCTGCTATGTGTTCCTTCTTCCTTGAACTTGCTTTTACCTATGTAAAATCAGAGCTCTATTGTCTTCTATTGTGTCATTCTGCAAAACATCCTGTGGCTCTAGGGCAGTCAAGACACTGAATGAATTAATGTCAATTGATTGAGTCTGAGGAAAGCACACTTTTGGCCATCACATTTTTGATGATTATTACAGTGATAGATGGAAAAATAATTACAATAATAACAATTAGCCTTGAATTGCATGAAGCAACTGCAAAAAACAGCATTATAGTCCCAGTGAGGTAAAACATACATCGTATTATTTTAATATCACTCTCGTCTCTCGAGAATGCGGCTATGGAGGTCCACATTGAGTGAACAAGCGGATTATAAAACCAAGGAAGGAAATGGACCAGTCAACACGGGGGTCACACTGCAATTGTTTGTAACCCTGCTCCAGGTTCATACTGGCGCTCAGAGATTGTGCAATATTTCAGGTGGCAATGTGTACATTTGATTTGTGACTGCCTTCATGGCTTTATGTCACTAGCTGGTTCACAGTGCTGAAGGTATTTTGGCAAAGGCTCAAACTGCCGCTCAAGCAAGCAACTGATTGTCAGTGGCAGTGAGAGAGCAGTGTGGGGAAGGTGTGTGTGTCATTTGTGTTATAAATAGCATTCAGTGTTGTTTGCAGCACACAACCCAATCTCACTGTGAAATGTACCTTGCTCAGATGCTGCTCAGACACATGGCCACTTTAACCCGCTTCATACACACAATGTTTAAACCCAGAACATAAACATATCCCTTCAGAATGTTGAGCCTAATTACTAGATAACATACCAGGCACAAACACTGCATGTGATCTACAGTATATACCTTATGGCTACGTGGCCTCTTTGGGGGAATCCCCCTGAGCTGGCTGGGAGTTTTCTGCACTGCAGAGACACTGACTACCTGATTGCCTCGAATGCTGAGGGCATGCAGCCCAAGAACCCGAGGGTAGCTTTACTAGACGCTATCAGGTTAGGAAATGAGATACGAGAGCACCTTTATTTTCATGTTTCTCCTCTGCTCTGTTTGGAATGTGGACTGTATACAGTATATTCACATGCATTCATGCTGTTTTCTAGGCTTGGAAAAAACGCTGGTCATAGGGATTAGGGATGTAGACCTCTTTCACATGCTGGAGAATCAACAAGAACAAGTGAAACCAGGCCTCAGAAAATAACTGATGAGCAGGAACTGGCACAAGAATAGACTTGTCTCCTTACCATGTCAATCACAGTCGTAATAGTGTAGATTACATTGACTATAGATATACTTTAATTTATGTCTTAATTAAAGTCTAGTCATATTATTCTAAATGTTGTTTGTTCTCATAATGCTATATATTAATACTAATAGTATTGGGTTATGAAATTTTAATAACCGATAATAGAATTAGTACCAAAAATGTTTATATGAACGCAAAAATAAAGAAAATACAAGTCTGTCTTCTGCTTACAGGTATTGCACAGTATGCCAGAAGCCAGTTTCAGTTGGAATGCATTGAGACCCTCTGCCTAGTATTGGTAACTTAACAGCGCCACTACAGATTATTTGTAGCATTCACTATTGAGGCCATACTTCCTGTCTGAGTCTAAATTGTAACGATGTTGCTATGTTGCACATTTTATTTTGTTTGAATTAAAATGTTTTCACAGATAAGAATGTTTGCTGTGCAGATTGTGTTTATTGGCTTTGGAATGCATGCATTTTATGCTCTCTAACCTGTATTGTCATTTCCAATCTATGGAGTTGTGGTTAAATAAACTATGTGGTCTGCCTCAGATGTGTTTGACATATGTTTAGGATGAGTTACTGGAATAAGTAGTACCTGTTCTTCACTGCAACTAGGGGCAGTGTAGAAATGTTTACTGTCGTGGAAATTTAGATATTTCCCTAGGGAGAGAGTGAATCCACAAATGAGTAACTGACAAACTGGTGTCTTTTACAGTATTTATTTAACAATGAGGGAAACAACAGAAAAGTACTT
>JAODLI010000007.1:625498-640581 GCA_027575585.1 Percopsis omiscomaycus | reverse complement strand
CCCCCCCACACACACACACGTCAACCTTCCACCTTCAGGCCCATAAAGCCGTCTCTGTGCGTCTGTGTGTTGTTCTTGCTAGGCGTTGCCTTCTTGCCTGCCTCCATCTCCTACCTTATTGGAACACACATCTTTGGCACGTTGGCCCACCGGATGGGAAGGTAGGACATGTCCTTATCTATGGTCTCTCTCTCTCTCTCTCTCTCTCTCTCTCTCTCTAGCTCTCTCTGTGGAGCTTTAAATGAGTTTTTCCTCTGGTTATGGGAAGGTGAGTTTTATTGAAAACTGTTTTAAAGTCAGAGCACCAACATTGATAATGCATCAATGAGACTGTAAAGTCTTTATAACATTATTGTGTACCACAATTTAATTTGGTACAATAAAATTATGTTTATGTAATTGTAAATTGTCCCGTCAGAGAGTTGAATAATATCACTAAATATTTAGTCTGACAACAAGGTAACAACCAGGTTAAAGGTCCACTAAGCAATGTTTTAGGCCAACTTATATAGCAAAACATCACTTGCATGCACATATCCAGCCCCTCCCCCTATATCTACACCACTAGGTGTCAGTATAGAAGTGGAAAACTGCCAAGTAAACCTTTAAGTTGAAACAACAAATCCTTTGTTCCATGTATTTGCCATTCTCCCCTGCATGCTAAGAAAATAATAAAGCTAGCATCACAATCTGTGTATCATTTTAATTGTGCTTACAGGCGTGTGCGATTGCAGGTGTCTATTTTGAAACGTGTTAATGGTGATTTTGGACTAGAACTGTATGTAATAGATCTGGTTCCTAAAATGGACGTCAAAATTCCCAAACTTGCCTCCAGAAGTACTGTTTATTGCCATAGAAGACCTCATCTGTTTTCCTCTTTTTCTTCTTCTAAAGTTAACTGTTTTGATGTCTTTTTATGGCTTTAGACAGACACTGATCATCTCTCTCTCTCTCTCTCTCCCTCCCCAAGATGGCTGTGTGCTCTTATTGGAATGGTTCTGGTGGGAGTGAGTGTGATATGTGTAAGTATATATAGGCTACTGGTTAAAAAGGTTAAATGCACTCGTTTCTTCTGGCATTTATGCTTATCCATGCATATTACATGTGTCCCAAATGATCACATGATAGAACACCTATCTAACCTAACCCTAACCTTAACCTGACCCTTTTAGCTTGAGGTGACATGACCAAGAATTAACATCTCAATATTTTCACATGTTTTTCAATTATTTTTGACAAGGCAGTTGAATGTGGTACTTAGATGTTAAAATGCATGCAAGTGTTAATTCCCCCATATGATGCCAAAGTAAAAGTACTTAATTGGTGCAATTCAGTTGTGTAAGAACTGCTTAAACACAGGCTATTGCAATATGAATGTAGGTACCATTTAAAGCTACTGGGTAAACGTAACTACAGTGTACTAGTAGTTATTGTGCAAGCTCCAACTAAATGATCTTTTTCACTTGTGTTTCACTACATTCATCTGATCTTCTCTTTTCCACCGCTAGGTTCCCTTTGCATCAAACATCTATGGCCTGATTCTTCCCACCTTCGGGGTTGGGTTTGCTATTGGTAAGTCCAATAATGTTTTATACTGTATTAGCTAATGTTTAGAACATCGTTTCCCATTGTTACTGACTCGTGCTGCTAGAAGCCGTGTTCGACTCCCAGCTAGAAGGTTGTGGGTTCAAGCCCCAGAGCTGGCTCCCCTAAGCATCCTTGAGCAAGCAATGTCTAACCCCTACCTGCTCCTTGTAACACTTAGTATTGTATACTTACTTTGGATAAACGCATATTCTAAATCAGGGGTTCCCAAACGTCTTTAGCCCTCCACCCCCCAAATAGGGGTGGCAGAGAATTGCGACCCCCACTATCCCCGGTGTTGAAGCATCCAAACATTGTGTGCATAATACACAACAGCCTAACAACCATAATATTATTTTATAGTAATTTAATATAGGCTAGTAGCAGAATACATCAAAGTAATCTCCATTTATCAACTAATTATGGCTAACATATTTCTAACATTTCTAATCGTTTTTACATTTTATTTGATTCATGGAAATCTCCGTGCACACCCCCACTTTGGGACCCCCTGGCACAGGCATGGTAGACTCGTCCATGATGCCTATTATGGGATACCTGGTGGACCTGAGGCACGTGTCCGTCTATGGAAGTGTGTATGCCATTGCTGACGTAGCTTTCTGCATGGGCTTTGCTTTGGGTAAGGCCTTAACACCAACTAAACCAGTGTGGTGCACATTGGCACCTGTTGTACATATGTGACTGCTTTACTGAGCAATGAGCTTCCCTGTATGCTACTGTTCTAGGCCCGTCTATCGGAGGTTCCATAGCTGAAAGCATTGGCTTCCCCTGGCTAATGACCATTATTGGAATAGTGGACATTCTCTATGCACCGCTTTGCCTGTCTCTCAGAAATCCCCCGGGACAAGAAGAGAAAATTGTGAGAAACACCACAGAAATACATGTTGCATGTTGCATGTATTCTAATTGTACCGTCAACCACTTGCTTACAACAGATAACAAGAGAATAACCACCAATATTACATTCCCTATATATTATGAATTCTTACACAACTGACCATGGAAATGTCTCCTACTACACCTAAGCCAATGTCGACCTATTCTTTAGTAAAAAATAGACAGTATATATTTTATTTGACAAGAATTGTCGATGGGCATTTCAATGAAATGTTGGTACTAACAACAACCTGCAATGTCTGTTCTCTCCTCAGGCCATTCTGATGGACAGCAACTGTTCGATGAAGACAAAGTCGTACACGCAGGGAACAAGCTTCCAGAGCGACGACATGGACCCAGAGTAATGTTATCAATAACCACGCGCAGGGTTCATGCTCCAGAGGATCTATTTTGTTGTACAAATCAAAAGAACATAGAGGATTAAATGAACCACGGTGAAACAAAACAAGCCATTTCTGTGTGAACGTTGCGTCCCTGTTGTCCTGTGTCCTGTGTCCTGTGTCCTGTTGCGTTGATACTGGATCCTCTCCTTCGTGCCCTGTGGTCACAAGAGCGTTGTTTCTCGCCGATAGCCTTATTCCGTGAGAAAACAGACAGAAACAGCAAGAGGAGGCTCAGATGATGCTTCCCTGTGTCTTAATTCAGTGGTTTGCAGACTTTTTGAACCGCAACCCCCAACTCCAAACCAGTCCCCCCACACAAAAAGCTATAATAAACTCTCTCTCTAAAGCAAGACAAAACACCATTGAAAAAAGTACACACATTTTATTAGAAATAAAAACTAGATTAAAGGATAGTTAGTTTCTGTCCATCCAATACCAAAATGTTGTTTCCCATCATTTATAATTGTGTCTATTGTCTATAAAAACAGAACCTTGAAATGAAGGTTTACACTAAAAGCTTTGTTAGAGAAGTTCAACCTATGAAGTGATTTGAATGTGTTCTTCGCTGTGTCACAGTATTTTGGGTGTTGAAAAAAGTACATTAATTTAAAGGGTGGTGATTTATCACTGAGTGACTTCACCTTAGAAAATATATAATTGTATTGCCAATGCTTGCTCGACTGTTACTGCAGGACAACAGGAGAGCAACACAGCTAATGTGGACTCCCGATGTGTTCTTGCAGCATCATTTTGGCCACCTATGTTTCCTATGGTCTTCACTGCCAATCCCTTTTTTATAAACTTACATCAATGCTGTTTTGACATAATGAAGATACAAGTATTCCCAACACCCAAAAGTAGGCCTACACAAGAAATCTGATATAATTTTAAAAGCTGTTTTTATTATTTGTGATAACTCAATAGAATTGAGTTAACATGTTTTACCTGGTGTACGGGATAAAACTTCCAGGAATGGCCTTTTAACGTCTGCCCACATTCTTTTACTCCGTTTTTGGCAATTGTGATATGATTATCTGATGTCTAAAACACATTTATTAGGACAGAATTAGGACGCAGGACAGCAGAACTGCAGAACTGCTTCTGGGGGTCAACATACCGAGCTCCTAATCACACTAGGCACCTACGGGTAAATCTAATGGCAATGCTATTCTTTACAATCAATTGAATTGGATCAATTATCCGTCTGCCGATGACTGCTGAAATACATGAATGTTGTCTATGCTCAGTTGAGCCAATGCTTTTATAGCCTATTTGATGCAGTTTATGGGCTTGAACAATGTGCTTTTGCTGTTGTTATTCTCAGTGATCGGATGGTTATAGTTTAATTTAGCTCCCATAGAACGATGTTTTCCTGTCTCTGTATGTGTGTGTGTGCGTGTGGTAATCTTTTTTGTTTTGCTTCTTTCGTGATTGGGTGGAGGCTTTTTTTGTTAGACATTGGAACATGGCTGTCTTGGCACAATTGTGCTTTATTCTTCTTACTGCTGAAGTGTAAAAAGGCTAAGTAATACCTGTATTTTTTTAAACTGAAAAAACACACAAATCGGCGCCTAAAGTCAAGGAGGTTAAAAACCTTTAAACCCCTGGGTTTCATTTATTATTTAACAGCTTTGATTTATATTAGTATGCGCAGCACGTTATTAAGCTAGTGTACATCATCAGTATGGAATGTTTACCTTTTGTTATTGTAGAGACATAAATGAAATATTACGATATTAATATAATAGCCTTTAGAGAGGCTTAAAAACTAATTTTGAAAAATACTTAACTTCGTATCACGACCACAAGGACACTTGGATTTGTCACTTTGTTTCGTTGCTTTTACAACAAGCATAGATCATTGCTACTTCTTGAACATGTATTTCCTATTTGAACAGTCTGCTTCTCATAGTAAATACATATTTTATTTTTTTAAAACAAATTTCCCTTTATGATCATATGATTCATTCTAGGGCTGTGAAATGATAAAAATAACTAATTGTGGTTAATTGCATGATATTTGTGTAATTAATTGCGATTAATACCATTCTTTAATTGCTTAACTTTTTAATTGCTACATTTTTTAATTTCTCAAAAGATTTTTCTACATTAAGAGCATCATCAAAAAGTGCTTTGCTTTACTATTGTGTGGAAAGAAGTACTGTATATAAGTGGGGTAATGTAAATTTTACGTTAAACATAATTGTTGACCATCATTTTAACTACTGTACTGAGAAACTGGCACAGGTTTTGACTTGCTTTTTTTCTAGGACATTCCCATAGAATACCCCCAAAATAACAAGTAGCACCAATCTCATGTTTTTACATTACTTAACATCTCAGATGTCTTAACAGCAAGATCCATGCGAAAACTAGGCAAAACCTGTTTGGTAAACTACCCACCTTTAATTATTTGCATTTGATTTTCTGTCAACTTTTATTCAGATATAAATATGCTAATGTCCAGGATAGGTCATGTAATAAAGATTACATGACAGAAAAAAATAGAAATTGCACATACAAAAGCTGGTATGTGCATGTGCCTTCTGATATATACAGTATGTCACAGGATTGTGTCTAAAGTTATCCAATACATACTAAGCTGTACTGGTCAAATGTATATTTTGGGCTGGTGATGAGCTGTTTCTCTTGTGAGGTGGCCTGGTATTGTAATATTTGTTGATACAAGCCAAGAATGACGTGTTGACCTTCGTTAATTGATGTATACTAAGAATCTGTCGTATGAAAGATTAAAAAAAGGTAATTGGAGCTTTCCCTTAGGCTTCACACCAGATAATGTGCTAGTAGTTATAATTATTTATGTTTATTAAAATGCTTTATTATTTAGAAACTACACCATGAAGTAAAACCTAAGGCTAGTCTTATTTTCTGCTGTCCTGTGACTGGGTGTGGTAAACAGGAGGCTAGCGAACAAGCTATGATGGGAAATGTGTCACTAAATCGCCCTGTGCAGAAGCAGGCACACTATAATCAGCATGTCCATCTCTCAGCTGGCCTCCAATTACCTTGCAGATGCTCAGACAAAGCTTTCTCCCCTCTACCAAGAAGCTGGAGAACGCAGCACTCTACACCAGTGGTTTTCAGTAGTAGGGGTGAGGACCCCCACTTTGTTTTTGAGGGGCTGTCAGATTATTTTCAAATGATCCTTTTATATTTTATTGTATCTTTCTATTGAAAGATGCTGGTGATCCCTACTGGAGGGGTTGTGTGCTATACACAACTTCATTTTTGGGGTCATGGGTTAGAAGAGTTTGAAAACCACTGTGGCAGTTAGAAGGGATTTTCTATTTTTTTTCTATGTACTGAAGGCCCACATACTGTCCCCTACATACTCTCTGTGGTACTACACATATACACAAAATCATTGAAATATAATACTAAATTTTGTATGGCTTGAAAATAGCAAGAATACTACTCGGGATTTTGCATTTTGTTGAGGTTTAAAAGTAGATTAAAAGATTTTAAGATTTTTCAATTTGAGATTGTAGTGCAAGTCAGAGGAGATACAAATGAACAGCAAAGCCATAGGACCAGTGAGCTTTTGTTTATTTAGGCTATTTACAACAGAGCATCACATGAGCCATCCGTAGAACGATGTACAATATCCCTCACGCACGCACGCACACACACACACACAGAGGAAACCAGCATTGGTCCTAACAGCCACAGTTGCTTTGTTCGTGCACTCACACGGCGGTGGAGGACAAGTATACGGAGGGCTAGGAAGAAGAGCACATTGTTACAGCAGCAGCATTTGAAGCAGTGCTTATCAGAAAGATAAGAAACTCTGCCCTCACAATATTGTATTAGCAGACAGCGGAGGTGCAAAGGCTATAATTTAAGAACAAAAAACAATGGACAATTTGGGAGAGATTACAAGACATGACAGGAATTCATGTCCAATTATCAATTTCCATTTCCTACAAAAAAGTATTGCACAAAATAATCTGGATAAACAATGATTGAGACAAAAACACAGCAGCCAGTAAGCCATCTAGTCACATAATAGAGTCACATTTATTGCACAGAAAAGAACTGGAAACGCTTCCATCACCTCCATGTGCCGTGTTCCCAAGCAGAGGCTCCAGCTTCCCAAGGTAACCACAGCTACAACTATAGCACACCATGCTCCCACCACCTGCTACACAGCGATTCCAGCAGGACAGCCATTTAAAAAACATACGTATGGACAGAGTTTCAGAGCTGTGGCTATATTCATTGTTCTTGTGCTGGGATATGGGGTCTATGACGCTATGTAGAAGGAAATACCATACATTCATTTGGACATGGAACCCACCAATGAAGGCAAATGACTTAGGCCATCACATATGAGTTAACTATGCTGCTTCGCCACACACACACTAACACACACACACATTTTAAAATCAAGGTTAATAAAATGCTTGACATACTTAAAGGTACAGTCCTCCATTTGTGTCTGGATTTACCATTGGGGTTGAAACCAGTGGTACAAAAATGTTGTTTTGGTTGAGTGCATGCCCTTCCCACACCGAGTGCTGAGTGGCTGTAGTTCCTCTCTACTCTTCCCCATACAGCTACATACAGATCTCATAGTGCACTTTTTTTGTTCAACGTTGCCCTTATTTAAGATTTTATTACAGCAATTAAATGCGATGTTAAACTGAATTCAAATTTATAAAAAGAACAATTTCACTTGCTGCTTTTCATACCCTCCAAAAAGAAAAAAAGAAAAAAATGCATTAATAACTCATACAACGGTTAAACAATATATACTCATTACACAGTCAGGTTTGGCCTAGAAATACAAATGAATTTACCCAAAGGTGAAAAAAAGAAAATATAGGGTTAGGGAACTATAGAATTTATGATACAATGTGTGTTTTGTTACGTGACTATGGCCCCTTTCATACAGCATACTGTTTGCTTTACATACGCTAGTTTATTACAAAATATATATTAAAAAAAAAAAAAAAAACTTTGTTGTATGCAACAGTAAACTAGCATATGCAAAGCAGTACAATGTTGTAATTAATGTGCATAAAAGGGGTCATGTAAGAAAACACAATACAAGCTTTTTCTATATAAAGTTTACAAATTGTTGTTTGTAGTCAGGTGTAGTGAGATATGGATGTATTCCCCAAGCACCGTTCAAAGATTCCTACACTTCAAATGATCAAATGTATGTTAAATGAGCTTGTTACTCACAGCAAACTATAATGACATTCCCTTCCTAGATCCATTTTAAAAGACCACTTTTCTGATCTGTCTGCATATATTACATTTAGTAGGCAGTCATCTGACAGTTATATAAAGCAACATTTTTAACAAATTAATGGCATTTTCCCCATATAGGGCAGGAAAGAAACCACTTTTAATAGCTTTTTGCCCCCATTTGGACACAATTGTCAACAAAAGTGAAATATTTTAACATGTTAAATTGCAATTTTTTTTGAAGCACTTACTATTGCTCGGAAAGGCAGATACGCAGCTTTAACCAATCAAATTGCCAATTCATCCAAGTCCTAATTAAGACATCTATAACAGTGCAAATACTGCTTGTATAGGTTTTATTACATATTTGCACATTTATTGCATGTCAAGTGGTAACCAACTAAGACTTTGATGACCTTTATAGATGCATTAAGCAGCATTTGGACATTGACATAACAAAAAAAATTAAATAATTTAAATAGCAATATCAAGGTACACTGTAAAAGTTATTTGTTGTTCACTTTTAGGCTGAATTACTTTCCAGCCTTAAAAAGGGCCACTGGAATTATACTTGGTTGAAACTAACGTTCCAAAAACGCTGTTTTGGTTCAAACCTCTCTCCACGACTCCCCCATTCAGCTCCGCACTCTGTTGTGTTTCACAAAAGTCAGCCGGGGCTAAAATGTGGGGTTCTGGAGGCGGCATAACACCATCGAGGGGTTACCTTTAGTTCAGCTGAAATATTAATGATCTCCAAGTGGCAATACAGGTTGAATAATTACAACATTGAATTTCAGCCAACAACAAATTTTTTACAGTGTATTGTGGGAATGATGGCGAGAGACCAGCAAGTTAAGTTGTGAGCTATCTTGGCCCTTTCTGGATCCTCCCCCCCCATCTGCCTTTATGAGAGTCCAAAGATCTAAATGAATGCAGTTCTCAAGATGGCCTCCTGGTACTCCCCTTGGTCTGACGGAAACACGCCCAGTTTGCTGTGAGCCACAAGTCTCCCCCCCCCCCCTCCCCCTAGTGCAGCGCCTCCACACAGATCTGCTCCTCGGTGATGTCATCCAGGAGCTGCACCTCCACAGGGCTGCAGATGTCACTGTCATACACCTCGGTTCCCATCAGGGCGTCCTCGTCCAGGACCTCTCCTTTGACCTTGAAGCCGTGCTGCTCCGAGGGAGAGGTGCTCTCTACGGACTCCAGGTCCTCAATGCCTGCCCGGTAGTGGATCATCAGCAGCGTGAGGGCCTGGAGACGCTCGCCGGACTTGGCCAGCGCGGCAGCGATGAGCGCCTTCCGCCGAGCGTCACCGGAATCCCTCTCCTCCAGCAGCAGAGAGTTGTTGTGCTCCAGCTCCTGGTCGATTTCCTGTTGCAGTTTGTCCAGCATCAGCTCCAGCTTCTGCGAGCGCTCGTCCGTGGGCAGGCCTCTGTAGAGGTCTCGGCCGATCTCCTTTACGGCGATGAACACGCTATCGTCCAAGCCGCCCTCCTTGCGGACCAGCTTACTGCCGGCTCCAGACGGCTGCTTGGAGGGGCTGGCGCCGCTGGCGTAGGTTTCGGTGTCGCTGCTCTCATTGTCGGACGTGTTAGGGGTATGCTTGGGCGAGGGTTCCACTGTGCCAGCGGTGTCAACCACCTGCTCCACCAGCCGGGCCTTGGGCACCTGCCGCAGGTTGAGCAGGCGAGAACTGGTGTTGATGATATGCCGGGTCAGGCCGGTGGCCCTGTTTAAGGTGGATTTAGCCTCCGGGTCAGCGCCACGGCGGTCAGTGGCAGCCACACAGAGAGGATTCTCAGTGAGGCACTTCTCCTGGCATTTCTTGTGGCAGACATAGGAGCAAATCATACACTGGGAAGCGGCCTTGGTCCACACCTTCTTCTTGCAGTATTCACACCAAGTAGGGTTCTGGAACTGAGTGTCCTGGAAGTTGTGACGCACTTCCGCCAGTTGAATGGCACCATAGGCCAAGTCATCACGAGGCGCTGAGGAATCCCTTTGCTCCCTCTCCTTCAGCTCCTCGTCATAAAGACTGCCCTCTCGCTCCCTCTCCACCGGGACGCCCGAATGCTCAGGCTCACCGTCAGCCAGGTAGCAGAAGTTCAGAGTGACGTCGCCGTAGCACAGCTTCTCGTTGAAGCCCTTGTGCGTGCTGAGGCTGCGAAGGGCAGTGCGACTGACGTTGGCCCTGGGTTCTGGTGCCCCGAGCCTGAAGGTGCTCTGGTACTCAGAAGACGACGTGGCCATGCATTCCAGGGCCACGTGCTCCAGTCTGAGACTGGCGTGGCCCAGGCACAGCAAGCTGCCCAGCTTAAAGGGGTCTTTGCACCACAATGCCACATTAAGGTACTTATGGTGGCTCTCCACCTCGAAGACTACAGAGGCTTTGGGCCAGTGCGCCGACTGTTTACGGAACAGGATCTCAGAAGATTCCCAAAGGGAATGGTCTTCGAGACTGTCCCGCGTGCTGCAGGAGCTCTCTGAGCTTTTGTCCTTGGCCAAGTCGGCCTTTCCACTGCTAGGCACGGGGGAGGGAAGGTGCAAGTCCTCAGAAGACTCCGCTGACCTGATGGAGGCCTTTGGCTCTGGGTGCTTAACGGGCGTCTTGTCCGCACTGGCCTTTTCCCCGTTGACTCCAGTGAGAGGAGCCTTTTCTGGCGATTTATCAGAAGAGCTGCTAGCAGTGGTAGAGGTGGCGGTAGAAACTGTTGTAGTAGTAGTAGTAGTAGTAGTAGTAGTAGTAGTAGAAGAACAACAAGTAGTGTTGGTAGTTGTGACAGGATCCGCTCCCTCCAGGAGACTAGTTTCGGAGGAGGCCGACGTCAACTTTATCTGCGGTCGAGGGGGCACTGGGGGTCGCGAGGGGGGTGGGGGGGGAGGAACGGTGGGGCGCTGCACGCCATCCCCGGCATCGCCACCAGTCTTATGTGGCGAGGGCTTTGGTGAGTCTTTGGGTTGCGGCTTGAGGGGCGACTGGAGGCCCACAAGGTTCAGCTTACGGTTGAGGATAGGAGATATTGTGCCAAGGGGCTTAGAGGCCAGGTTGGCCACAGTCCTTTTAGGGCTTTGGTTTACCGTCAGTAGGAAGTCCTCCTTGGTCTCAGTAGCATGGAGGGTGCTGCTGCTGCTCGGACCAGGCTGGATGGGCTTTGAGTCCACAATCAACTCCTCAAACTCAGAGTCCATGTCTTTGCCGTCAGTGACATCAGACATGCTGGTGATGGGGGCCGGCTCCTCCTCGTAGCCCCCCGTCTGGGCAACTAAGCTGGGCTCGTCCAGCTGCCCCACGGCCTCCTGGAGGGCCCCCTGACCCTGAGGCCCCGCAGAGGATGTCTGACGCACAGGTCTCTCATACAGAACCACCACTCTTTCTCCAGCCTGCTTCAGCAGCTTGGGCACTTGGACAGAGGACGTGACTTTGACACCTGCCAAAGAAGACAAGAAATAGGTGGAAGGGCTTTGGCCAAGCAATGGTAAGTTAATTAGATCAATTGTCAGTTAAGTAGATCCTTTTTCTGAAAGCCTCTTTTTTGTATGAAATCGTTAGCCAAGCGATTGTATGGCTCTCTGTGGTTGTTAGCTTAGGCTAACTCTCATACATCACATTCAGCTAGTTAGCCACTTACTGTACATTTGAATGTTTACATTCAACATTTGAATGTTCAAAAAGGTTCCAAGAGAACCGGTTCGCCTGGAACTATCGCCTCAGTTTGCCCAATTTGAGTGCACCTCTGCAAACACAAGGAGCACGCTATCCAGACTATACCTCCGATGGCGATGAGCCGGTCTCCCCTCTGTAGGTCAGCCAGGGCAGCGGGGGAGCTGGGCGTGACCGTCTCGATGCTGACGTGAACGGCGTCGCCCTCGTTGGCGGGCACGTGCCTAAACGTCATGCCCACGCTGCCACATGGCCCCTTAACCACCTCCGTCTGGAAACACACACACACACACAGCTTGAGATAACTGACAGTGATGGAAGAGTACACGGGAGCCAACCGCCAGCATCAAGCCTTACTCAAATGTTACTCCATGTTGGGCAGAGAATCATTACATTCATCAAATCAGTTAAATCAAATATATTAAAATAAACAAAAACCTCCATACCAAGTGGCCTGAAACAAAGACCATAACGTGTGTGTAATAGCTCTGGGCTAGTATTTTCTGATGTACTGATATGGACCTTGATGTAATTGGTAACAGAGCCAGCTCTGGTGACTGCTGATGTTGATCTGATGAGGAGAAACAAATGGTTTATTTTCTACTTTTGACAGATGTACTTCAGCTGTAAGCCACTTTGGATAGGAGAGTCTGCTGAAGGACTAAAATGGAATTGTGTAAACGGAATCATTGTAAAGGGGACAATTACACCTAATTACACCTGGAGCTTGGCAGCTGCTGAGGTGTCTCTCGCGGAGCCGTAGCGCTGAGTCACGTAGCGCTGAGTCATGTAGCGCACACCGCACCTGGCATGTGCTGCATGGCCCGCTTCCTGTCAGAACACGGCAGCTGACGACCAGCGCCGCAGACCAACCCTGTGCAGTTAAACGCAGCCTCGCTGAGCACTGACAGGCCATGGAGATGGAAGTCACAACACAGAGGGACACATGATGGAGATGAAGAGGGTTGGGGCAGCATAGGGAAGAGGAAGAGGAGGAGAACCAGGAGGAGGGAGTGGTTGTCCTTAAGCTCTGAGAAAAGGAGAGGAGACCGAGACGGATGACTGTAATTTGCCCCTGGTGGAGGGCAGTGATCCGGTTAGATCCAGTTAGGGCCGGGCCATGAATAAGCAGATGACCTGAACGAGCTGGCTGGCAGGGGCGGGGCTGATTCACTTGAGGCTGAGCGATTGCCACCGCCATGGCCAATTTCACAAATCCTTTCTCCCCTGTTTAAATGGACATCCTTCACACATTTGAGTTGAGGGTTGCAGGTTCAATCTCCAACAAGGGCGGCCTACCTTTAAGCAGCCTAACCCTTACATGCTCCTTAACACTAATAAACTGGCAAGATGCCTACCTGCTTCTTATTACTTGTACTCGCTGTAGGTTGCTTTTTTGTAAACTACTTCAAAACAAAACCTGCCATATAATAGTCAGCAGGGCTATCTTCTTGACTTAACAGGCATCTGAGGTAAAAGTCCCTTTGGCTGGCCACTGCCTTGCCCTTTATGAGTAGACTTATTCGTTTAAGACTGGTGTGTGGCTTCATATTTAACCTGATCTGGCAGCCGGGCAGATCCCCTTAGAAGCCCCTAACAACATTTGAGAGGCAACATGTTGTGTGGACACAAAAGGTGGTTGAAGTTCTGTTCACTAAAACCGCATCACACACCCACAAGTGGTTTGACAGATATTTCTCTGAATAGCCGTGTCATTCGTTGGCTTTGTAGCGATTGGCTTTGTATGGCTGATGCATGTTGAATAGTTAAACTAGAAATCTGTTTTTTTCCCTTTCAAGTTTCTCACAAACCCCCTTTTTAACAGTGACAAATACATTTCACAGAATATGAGAGCAAGATAATACGTCTAAGTCGATGTAATAAGCAGAGAGATAAACATAAGCATCTCAAACACACACACACACACACACACACACACACAGGAGGGGCACTTCCATGACGTAGAGTCAAATATCCGCTTTGTGCGGAGCAGGCAGCGTGATGCCTGATCTAAATCTAGTCTTTTGGACGAGGACGGTTGCCTTATGAGCACAATGGCAGCCAGTCGGGTCCGCCACCGCCAACGATGGGATGGTCAATAACAATCCGAATGCTGGGCGCAGAGGAAGGTCACAAGGTCAAAGGTCACAGTCAAATGAACCCTGCAGAACCCAAAAGAAACATGACGCGGCGACACTGTGGATTTATGGAAATATTACAAATCTAACAACACTGTCAAGAAATCATGGGAATGTTATGCTATATCTCCTAGGGTTAGGGTTATATCTCCAATAATAATAGCTCCTATATCTCCAATAATCCAAACCAATGGTAAATAAAAGAGGACTTTATTCGTTTGTATACCATCTACCAGATAGAATGAGAAGAGACATAATCAATGAGACTATTACAGTGACAGACTCAGTGTTGTGCCATGGTGCAAGGATGAGCACATGGTAAAGGGCAGCTAAGGGAGCATACATAAGTGGGGGCACAGTATTCCACACACACACACAAATGGAATACTATCACACACGTGATGCAGAAATCCCAACACACACACACACACACACACACACACACACAGGCCAATATAATAACCATAAAGACATAAACACCACCACACTGCATGTACCTAAACACACTAATGAAGATAATAAAACTAGAGCAATAACATCATGGCCCCGCCCCTCTGAGAATCACCTCTGAAAAATAAGCAACACAGCAGGCGATGTGCTGTTGATGTGCGTTTGCCTCCTAGAAGGAAACAAGATCAGTATTCTCTTCACCACACACACACACACACACACACGGGATGCAATAACTTTGTTAAGATCGACGAATAAGCAGCTGTTGGCACCTCACTTCCTAGCACAGAAAACCAAAGAAGAAGAAAACTACACACAAAAATAGACAAAGTAGCAACTAAATTGGCAGCAGATGTAAATGGAGCAATTCATCATCTCTTTTCAGAGATCTCTCTTTTATCTTCGCTGATGGAGAATAGATGAAAGGTTAATATTTTCAAATGGCACCTTTGGCTTTAAATAGCAGCTTGTTTGGTTTCCATCTCATCTAGAACAGAACAGACAGTCCCGCTTTGATCCCGTCAATGCATCATGCAAGTGCATGGACAAAATATGGTATACGCTTATATGCTACAAGAAAAGCTTTAGTCACTATTTGTGTTAGAAAAGTTCCTCAAAACGTAATATATTACTCATTAAAAGCAGTATGATTGATGTGGTCTGGGTGTTGGACTCCCAGCCAGTAGGGGGCAGGATAGTCCAGTGGTCTGGGTGTTGGACTCCCAGCCAGTA
>JAODLI010000007.1:573767-592121 GCA_027575585.1 Percopsis omiscomaycus | reverse complement strand
CCCCCTTTCCTAACAAACCATCTTATACTCTGCATACAGTAGATTCACCCCCTTTCCTAACAAACCATCTTATACTCTGCATACAGTAGATTCACCCCCTTTCCTAACAAACCATCTTATACTCCGCATAGATTCGCTCCCTTTCCTACGTATGCTTTGCAAAGCCCAAAACACTGCTGGCCTCCACTACTGGCCTCCACCCTCGGCCCGCTGTCTGTCGTCTGTCGACCGCGGCCCCCGGTCCAACACAGCTCCTTGTTGGTGGGGTGCAGACCACTAATGCCCTCATTACTGCAGGAGGGGGAGAAAATAGGCTCAAGCCGGCTGCCTGTCTGGAAGGGACACAACCGAAGAGGAAGGGGAGATCACAGCATCTTCTCCTTCTTCTTTCCGCCTGGCATAATCGCACAAGGTCCCCTGCATTCCATTGCAGTATTGGTGCTCAAGCTGACAGTAATGAGAGGCTCCACTGATTTCAGGAGCCAAGCTGCATTGCAACATCTGCAGGAATGCAGTCGTATTAATTCTGTCTGAATAGATTGTCTGATTGAAACACGTCTGAGTGACAAATCATGTAAGTCGAACGCTCCAAAAGCAGCACTTCACAATCTGTGTTGTTTGTGTATTGAAGAGAAGATTTAAGAAGTTGCAAATCCATCCCACTTTTACAGAATAAACCTTTATTGCCTGCGGAGCTGCTTAGAACGCTCCTTGTACGCAGTGACCTGTCTGCTTTAATCAACCGGCAAGCCTGGAGCTCCAGACAAAGCACTGTGTCGATCAGGGAGTCTCTTGCAACCAGCCAACCAAAGGTGCAGGGATTAGGTGGTGTATGCCTTGAGAAAGTAGCCATGCGGCGGGTTGTTGTACATGGAGTTTACATGTACGGGAATGTTTGCTGTTCCCTGGGTTGTTCATATCGGCTGAAAAAGGATGGATTTGCTTTTCAACAAGAGCCCTTTAGTACGTCTGTCGCTACGTGATGTACACAAGGGTACGCTGTCTGAGGTTTTTATTGGACGCTGAATCTCTAAATCTAAATGGTCCATCAAACATGTCTGTCATTCTTAGCCATTGTTTGTGTTTCATTGCTCTGTACACTGACTGATGTTCACGCATCTCCTACCTTTTGTATGTCTTTGCTTATTCATGGGAGAGGCTGGCTCAGTAGGCATGCATTCATTTATGCATTTCATGGCTACATCACTGCCTTGCTCTAGCTATGATCAGTGAATGTTTGTTTCATGGACTGGGGTGTCCTGGGTATCATTTCACAGGTGGGGAGGGTGGGGTTAAGATGCATTGCGACCGTAAAATGAGTTGAATGCAATCTTTCCATCTAGTTAGCAGTATAATTTGGGGGAAATGTGAGAGACTAACGACCCACCATTTCGCCATTACACCCACTGGCTATTAATGTAGCAGCACCTGTGAGTTCTTTTATTAAAACTCCACTTGTGAATGATGGCCAAGCACACATACACCCAGCGTAATCTGGGTTACGCTGCGTTGAAAGAGGGAGAGAACGGGCGTGGTTTGATTTCTGGCACGTTTAGCCATTGGTCTTGTGAGTCTGTGACCTTTGACCTGAGCGCGAGCCCTGTGTCCTGCTGCAGATTCACGAGCTGGCAGATGACACGGTGCTGAACCACATCAAGCTGGCCGACCCAGGACAGCACCAGCTGCCCGACCTGAGTGCAGAGGAGCAGGCTGTTATCCTGGCAGTGTGGTGAACACAACACACAACACAACACAAGCTCATGTTTCCACTTGTGGAAAAGCAAATGACAAAGGAATGAAATGTCACGGAAAGGGTTGGCCGGTGGTGGTAATTAGGACCATTACGTGACTAAATTCTCTCCTCAGCAAAAATGATATACAATTTCCCAGCATCGCTCAGGTTTAAACCTAATGAACCACGTCGTTTTAATCCCTTAAAATCAGCATAACAATGTGCCGTCGCATAATTATTTTCTTCCAATGTATTGGAATTAGAAAGTGTTATCTTGAATAACTTTCCTTTCAGAAAACAAGGAGTCTCCAAGCTTTGTGCTGTTTACATGCTGAGCTGAATATTCTCATGTCTACGTTACAAGCTTACCATATGATTAAATGTTAGCACCAGGACTGATGGCTGAATGAAGATATTCTGTCAGTCTGCTCTGTGCAAGCGTCTTCAGATGTAACGCACGTTTTATATTCTCGACCATGAAAAGCTTGGGAGTGACGGTTAATGTACACATTTTATGGGAAATTATCGGTGAGTCATGCTACACTGCGGTAGAAACCCTTCTTAGACGGTGAAACATCGGGGGAGGTTTCTCCTGAGTTGTGAAGCTTTGTATTTGTATGCGACACCTTTTGGCATAGTGCTTCTTGGGAGAGTGGACATTCTCTAAAACGACAGGGGGGAAACGGGCATGCATGCCATCTAGAGATGGTTTAGTCTCTTAGATCCTCGCCCATTCTTTAAACTACGGCAGTGTCAAAATCCTAATTTCTTCTTTCTTGCGGGTGTTTTGCTGCCTGTGAATGGAATAGTTTATACTTAATCAAACCTATCCTCGTATGCCAGCATATGCTGAAGATAACGTTGCTATACATGTCGTCAGTCAGACTTGCATTCATACGAGATCCTCTTCCACTCATTCCAACATGATCTCTCACCTCATCACCTTTGTTCTGCTTGAAGGTCACAAGAGTGCACACCTGCTTTGTGCTTCTGTTCCTTCGGCAGCGGCTGAGCTCTCGGACCAGGGACGTGAGGGGGGGTCTTGCTTTAAGGTAGCTACATTTCTGCCGAGGACTAGGTAGATTTCTTTGTCTGCTTGTCGAAAACGGGGTGTGTGTGTGTGCGTTGATTCTTCTTTCCAGCCTTACTGGTGCTGTGTTGCAGCAGTTTGCTCTCATTTTGCTCTAGAACATTGATATTCTTACGAGACTACTTTGGGTGCTTCGAGCCCGAACATGACGACCGTGTTTGCCCCCACACAGCCTTTGTTGCCCTCGTGCGTTGATGAGCCTTGGGCTTTTATCCAAAGCAACTTGGTTACATGCTGCTATTACATGGAGCAGGTAGGGGTTAGGCATCTTGCTCAAGGATGATGCTCACAGGTAGGCCACCTCTGGGGCTCAAACCCACGACCTTCTGGCTGGGAGTCCAACACCCAGACCACTAGACTATCCTGCCCCCTACTGGCTGGGAGTCCAACACCCAGGCCACTAGACTATCCTGCCCCCTACTGGCTGGGAGTCCAACACCCAGACCACTAGACTATATGTTGGTAATGTATGTTGTAAACTGTATAGCCAAGTTAGCCCGGATGACATGCTGTTGTCATTATTCTAACAGAATGTTTTCTAACTGGTGTATGACCTGTTCAGCTGTTGATGCGTACTAATTGTAAGTTACTTTGGATAGTAAGATGTAAGTAAGATGAGTTCATGTTCTCAATGCCCCCCAACCCAATCTATCCTTCGTTTGTTTGAGAGTGTACACATTGAGGAAATGGATTCTCATCTCCTCCATATCAGTTAATGTTATTGTGACTTGAGCTGCATCGCTTCAGCTCTGATGCATGACAGTATTGCGTCTGCTTCCCACTGCTTCACCTAATCACTCTGTTGTCGGCAGGGGATTATCTTCCATTGGTGCGCAGGGTTGACAAGGGTAAACGGGGAACTAGTCATGGCACATTGTGTTCTGCCAGGCTCATGACTAAACAAGCTGTAAGAGGAGCTTAACGCAGCCCTCTGAAGGTGTGCTGACTTGATTGGTCTTGGCTTACAGTACGAGGCAGAGTGCAGGCTGCTCACAAAGCCCCCATAGCCTCCGCTAGCTCAAGTCTTCTGTGTGTTGACGTACAAACACTTTAAAGGGTCCCCACAGAGGGTCGTGTACACACCCACTTTAAAGATTAGCACCCAATTTTGTGCACTCCTCCATTGCATTAGATCCCCCAGATCCCCAAATATCCTCCCCGGCACACTGGTAGTGAAACAACTGTCTAAGGGGAGGGGTAGAGAGCATTTCTAGCCACTCTGCACCTTTTTTTATTTATAAAAAAAATATATATTTTTTTTTAAAGCAATACTGAACTTTTGTTTATACTAGGATGTTGTTTTGTTGTTTACAATTATTTATTCAGTGTTCGTTCTTCCTGGTTTCTGGGCTTCCATGACTATTTCTCAACCATACTGCAAAAGCCTGCAATGGTATCGTGTTAATAGTGCACTTGCAACACCAGATATTACTGCTGTTTTTGCATCTTAAACCCCTGCTATGTTGCTGCTGTCAGAGGCCTGATACTCTGAGGGCACAGGTGTGAAGCACACCCCCCACTGCATAACGAGTGCCCTGGGGCATCTGCTGGGACTGAGAGAGAGAATATCAAAACTTATTTCACGTTGGTTTTCAACAACAAGTGGGATCAATATGACAGAGGGACAGATTATATTAGTAGGTGGCCTTATTATTTCAGTAGCCTGAAAGTCGGAGGAAGACACTTGGCTTCGAATGCAATCTGGAGCCCACCGCCGACACCCACAGCTCCTCGTTGACCCAGACCCAGTAAACACCTGCATTTCCATAGGAGAGAACCAAGCTCACCAAGGCTATGGTGTGATCATGCTCCTAGTGTCCTATTGTCTCCAGCTACAATGGATCAGCCCGATGCACATAAATATACTCTAGGGCGTTTCCTATAGACGGGACAACTATCCATGTAGAAGACAACCTCTCCACTAGAGTTACATTTACTTCTCTAGCCCTTAATAAGATCAGTTAAATTTGATTTTTGAGAGGTTGAGAGTAAGTGTCTCTTGATATAAGGCGTGGAATTCTTCACAAAACGGGTTTCTGGCCAATGCCCACGTGATTGGAGGACAATGATATAACGAGGCTACCTTTTATTGAGTTTTGGCCCGTAGCTGATAATGTCCTGAAGGATCAGAGAGTTCATCATGCTTGTCTTGGCGTTGGGAATGTGACCTTGTCTGGAATCTCTCTTTTCCTGTCTTTTGTCATGCTGAGGACTCTGTAGCTCTTGTACACGTCTCCCACAAAAGACGATGCTTGGACATTTATTTTTAGGTATTTTCTTTACCCGAAGAAGGGTAAGGTATCGGCTCTATTTTTCTGTCAAGGACTAATTTTAGAAGCCTCAGGGTAAACCAGAACCTACTGCATACATAAAGTCCAGTTCCATTTTATCAATCTATAAAGTCATTGTTTAGCAATCCAAATGGGAGCACACTTTCTCATTGCTCTCCTTCACACTCTGTTCATTTTCTCTTTAGATTTGAATAGTCTGTGAGCATTCAGACGGTTTTTAATGAATGCTCCTGATGGCAATAAACACCAACTGGCCTTAAAGGCTGAGGAAATAAATAACTTTCATTGGACACCAACCACATAATCGCACAAGGTTACGCGATATACGGATTGGCTACCTTGCAAACTCGACTTGATCTATTGTCAAATGAAGTCCCACGAGTTGATGGAAAGCTGATGAAGTTTCTTCACCCCCCCAACCTTCTCCCCTCTCCTTGGATCAGATTGTAATAGAAAATTAGGAAACCACAATAGACGAGAAGTGAAATATGTAAATACCGTCGCTGGTTTGGCTCACTGGGAGATTTTTCAAATTGATGTCTCTGTAATGGGACCCTACCTATTCAGGGAGTGTGAGGTTCCTTAAGAAACCCAGTGAACTCTGTGGCCTACACACAAGCGCACACACAAACTAATACCGGGATGTAATTTTCTCACATTTAGACGGTCCGCCATGCAAACCATTCTATAACCTAGCGGTTCATAAACACTGTTGCGTAGAATCGGAGGCACAGAAATCACCCCTTCCTAAATCTAACAGAAGATTGGCCCTAAAGGGCCCCTGTCCTCTTTCCCTGAGGTCCTCCCCCCACCGCCTGCACCAACCAGTGGGCGGTAGGACTGCAGGAAGGGGCGTGGCAGATGTCCAAGGACTTGGCACCACTGCAGTCTTGGGTTCTGTCCACCTGGCAGACTTCACGCTCGGCGCCAACTGTGTCCAAGTGGAAAAATAATACAAACAACATTTTGCGAAGGAGCACCGGTGATTATTGTGCCTGATCTGCCTGAAATCCAAATCCTCTCTCGTCTGGAAAGAAGCCTTCCTCCCTGGAAAGCCATGTTCAGCGTCTCTACAAATACCCGTTGTGGCTGTACTATGAAGTACTATATGAAGCCAGATACAGTGCTGTACTGCTGTACTATGAAGTACTATATGAAGCCAGATACAGTACTGTACTGCTGTACTATGAAGTACTATATGAAGCCAGATACTGTACTGCTGTACTATGAAGTACTATATGAAGCCAGATACAGTACTGCTGTACTATGAAGTACTATATGAAGCCAGATACAGTACTGTACTGCTGTACTATGAAGTACTATATGAAGCCAGATACTGTACTGCTGTACTATGAAGTACTATATGAAGCCAGATACAGTACTGTACTTCTGTACTATGAAGTACTATATGAAGCCAGATACAGTACTGCTGTACTATGAAGTACTATATGAAGCCAGATACGGGTGCTGTAGGAGTTTAAAGTAAGATAAGATGGCTAGAAATCCACTTTGTGAGTGGATTTCTGAGTGAGTTGATATACAAAACGTATGTTTTGTATATCTTATGTCCCCCAGTCACTAAATGTCTCTTAGGAAGACACAGCTACTGGGATGGTGAAGTGTCCCAGTCTCCTGGGTTTGAGGAATGTGAGGCCACATTCAAACTCACCATCGGAGTGAATGGCAAACGCTTTATTCTGAACTCAATCGCTTCTCGGCCTGTCCATTTATAACACCGGGACTTGATCGTTAATCAAATCAATATTGAGGAATAATAATAGAATATGTGTCCATATTGGTCTATTTGGCACAAATGGGGTTGAAGTGGGTTGAGGGCTTTCAGGTTCTTTCAAACAGTCTTTTATTTGTTTAGTTTGCTACTGTTAATAAAATTCAATATTTAGGTATTAAATTGTATGTCTCCATATTCTATTTTGTGGTTGTTTTTTTTTTGTGGGGTTTGTATAGTTTAGAAATCCGACAAAGCTTTATTGCCAAGTATGTTTTTTGCACATACAAGGAATTTGTTTTGGTTGTTGTTGGTGCATGTCAAACATTCTCTAAATACACGATAAGAAAATGAAGTATTAAAAATATAAATGTGTATATACACTATGTTTAAAAGTAAAAATAAGAAGAGCGGTACGTACTACTGTATGACACAGCATCACAGCTGGTATTGCAGCGCAAAATGTTAAGACTGTCTAGATCACGGTGGTTTGTCTTGCAGCATCGACTTCCAGAAGAACAATCCAGTCCACAAACTGACAGAGGAGGAGCTGCTAGCCTTCACATCGGTAAGCCTAGATTTAGCTTTGTTCTATTGGTACTGCATATATGTTTTCTTATGGGATGTCGCTGCATAATTGTTTGAATGAATTGTTTGTTTGAATCATAAATATCTGCAAAACCCTAGGGCCTTGGAACTCACTTGGCCCATAAATGACTGCATAAACCCTTCATTGAAAGGAAAAAATGTAACAATCGACAAAATTACGAGGCTGTTGCATAACAATATGCTGCAGCTTCACACTTAGTTGCACTCTGGAGATGGAGGATGTGCCAAACCCGTCTGGTCTCGCCATTAGGGAAGCATCATATCCTTGATGAACATCTGCCTGTTTCTAATAGATTCCAGCCTCACCTTTCACCATTTAGTGTTTGCTGATGGCTTGGATAACCTTGCTCAGTTTGGTCTCATAATGGAAACGGTGAACTGTGGAGGAAATATGGGATTGGCTGTAAAAAAAACAAAATGAAGGCATGTACCTTTTAAAGCCAGTGTTTTATTCTAAGTGGAGCAGAATTGCTTTGTGTTGTCTGCAGTCATTTGCATGGCAAGTATATTTAAATTTTTACTGGCCCACATTATTAATGTGGAAAGAGAAGGATGTGGCAGGCCTCCAAAAACTGCCGGTGCTTTATTTCCACACGGTCATGATCAGTGCCTGTTTTCACTTTCTTATAACTGACCATCTGTTCTATTAACCGTTTGTGCTGCAATAGAAACGTATTATGACATCAAATTCCTAGCGTCTCAGAACACGGAAGCAGGGGGAAATGCTTCACAGCATTACAATGGCTACAGTTCATGTGGAATGACCTCGATGCAGTTGCATCGAGACCCAAGCTGTAATGGGAAACATTGGTTAGTTCTTTGGGTTCAGCTGCCTTTCTTGTGGTAAAGTAGTGATGAAGCCTCATGTAGAAGCTGCCTTCTATGTACATCCTGTGAGGCAGTAAGTGAGCTAATCTGCCACTACATTAAGGCATCATTTTCAGGGATATTGTCCCTGGACTTGTCTTTCCTTTCTTTTCCCCCCATTGCTTTAATGTATTGGAGAATGTGTGCACTACCCCCTAAGTCTTGGTAACCAACAAACATGTTTGACACCTGAAGCTGAAAGAGGAATGATGCAACACCCCCATCAACCGCCTAAACCTGTTGCCCTCCGTTTCTCCTCGTCATCCTCAGATGTGGGCAGGCAGCACACGGATGCCTGGCCGCCCCGCTGGGATGGCCAGGCATCCTAATCCCTGCAATGATCCCAAGAACCACAAGAGTGAAAAGCTGGGCAGCGGTTTCTCACAGCTGTGGTTGTTGTCACTGTAATTTTGGATGTTTTCACAGATTTGGCAGCCTTTTTCAAAGACGAGATGGGCGTGTTTTGTGTCTTGTTGAGATACACTCCCTCTTATCCCCGACGTCATGCACCGTAACCGGATAGCACACTTGGCCCAGGCAGCGGCTAGCCTTTGCTGGAACATTGCATGGGTTACAGTCGTTCAGGTTGATGGGGAACCTTTTGGATGACTGGTTGTGACGAAGCAGGGCAAACCTCTTGTTGGCCTTACAGTTGCCTCTTTGAAGAAGCAACTCCTACCTTTTTTGAAGAGAATTTGGACACATGCTTGTTGTTTTCTGTGAAAACACCTTAATATTCCAGCCCCTGTGCCCTCGACGCCTTTGTAAGCTGATCCAAGTGGGACTGGGTGGCTAGGTAGATTCTGCCCCTTTAGTCGTATCACAATCTTTGTTGTCGTTTAGCTTTTTTCTTCATTTTAACATACAATTTACCGTTTATGCTAAATGACCAAATTGTAATTGTATTCGCCGCCACGGGTACGGGGCGAGTATTACAACATGAGTGATGTACCGGGAACAGTCCCCAATGAGAGCTATGCTTTCTTTTCCAATTTACCAATGGCAGTCAACAGCGTAGTACAATATTGTATGTTGACTGAGCCAAAAATTAGACCGCCCACTTAATGAAGCAATTAGTTCCTACTGTATAAATGGGAGCCAGTGTTGCATCTTCATTGGATGTGTTGACAGACCAACAAAAGAGCAGTGATTGCATTCAGGGTTAGAACTATTCTATGAAGCCGTGTATGTGCTGTCACTAGTGGGAAGTGAGGTTGTTGAGTTGCTTGTTAAAAATGGCGAGGTGTCCAAATTGTATTGGAAAATCCAGTAGCCAGGAATATGGATGGAGTAATCCAATTGGATGTCTCAGCTAGCGGATGGAGTGGAACTGAAGCTGGCGCGTCAGTGGGGACAGGACAGATCACTGTAGCGGTTTTATATAGGATACGCCACAGTTATTTCAGGGGATATGTCCATAGCGTTTGGCAGTAAGATTGTGTGGAGTATTAATCCTTCTCCTGGTCCCTTTGCTCTAATCAGAAAATGTAAAGTATTTGTCCACTGGGCATTCTATAGTGTTTACTTTATTGTGTTGTATCACCAACCGCTGCATACATACTGAACCTGTCACTGAAAAAGATGAATTATAAGATAGATGGCTGACTATGAGTCACACGCCTGATGTGATGCTGATCGTGTCACAGCGAAAGAACCTACATCAGCCCACTGCATAGTGTGTGTGTGTGGGGGGGGGGGGGGTCCCGTGGGACTTGCAGCTTACTGCCATTTTATTCTGTCTGATGTTTAAATGCATTGAATTTACATCCTATTTTATGGAGGTGATGGAGTCCGAGAATAAACCTGCCCACTGGAAAGCAAAATAAGTAGTCATTCAGAATAAATGCTCCTGTTCTCCCTAGTTATGAAACTATAAAAGCTGTATGCAAGGCAGCAGGGGGTTCTCCGTTGGCCTATTGCAGCCAGTCAGCTGTACATGGGGCCAGTTGCCTTAAACTAACTTTAATTTCCCAGAAAACAATTTAAATATGTCAACAGTTTAGTGTGCTTCCACCCTTGAGCGTTGCATGACCCAAGGGCGGTGATGGTCCCATCCACACCGGATTCAGCGCCCGCTCCCTTCCAACGCTACATCTCGCGTGTTACAACGCCCCTGATATCACCGCCTGCTTCCTGTGGCAATAGCACGATGTGCTATCCCAGTGTTAGCCCAGCTAACCAGGACAGCAGTCATGTCAGCCCCGCCCTGCCCTGCCACGCCCCGCCCCGCCCTGCTGTGGGTGTGTCGGCCATTTTCGCTGACTTCAGCTCAGGGTGGTACGTCCCCCACACAGGTGGGCCACTGATTGGTGGCCTTTTCATTTAGTCAAACTTGTGGAACTAGACGACTCTCTAGTCCAGGGGTTCCCCAACTTTTCAGCCCCTGACCCCCAAAATAACGGTGCCAGAGACTCTCAACCCCCACTGTCCCCTCATACACCCCCAGGTGTACAAGGTTATCCCCGTACAACAGGCCTATCCAAACACGAGCATAAGGACAAGACAGAAGACCACAACAACCATAATATTATTTTATAGTAATTGAATATGGGCTAGTAGCAGAATCCATCAAAGTAATCTCCATGTAGCAGACTCCCAGGTGATGTCTCTATGCTTTCTCTAATCATTTTTTAAATGTTTGATTTCTGGAAATCATCTTTCGGTGTCTGGCGACCCCCTGGGGGTCCTGGCCCCCACTTTGGGAACCACTGCTCTAGTCAAACCCCCTCCTCTCTGTTCCTCTCCCTCCCAGTCTGATCTGTAAAACGCACACGCCAACGCATCTGTCTACCCGTCTGTCTAACGGTTGAGGTTAACATTATGACGGTGTACATTAGCTCTGCCTTGTTTAATGCGTCAACATGGACAGCCAGTCAGTCAGCTGAGATTTACTTAGAGGGGGAGAGAGACTTATCTCTGACCTACAGTAACCACTGGGAAACGGCAATTTTCTCCTCAAGTCAGTCATTGTCTGCAGCAGTACCCCTCCCACACATGGAAATGTTTTCCCGTCACTCGACCAGACTGCTCCCACGGCCTAATGAGAGAGGAGGGGATGGGGAGAGAGGAGGGGAGGTGAAGGTACCCACATGCCATCTGCATCTCTTGCCCTGCCTCGCTCTCGTCCTGTCGCCGTTTGTCACACCCCACGTGGCTACTTCCTTTTGAGATGTTAAAGGCACAAAAGACCTTTGGTGGTGAAGTAATTACTCGAAGCTGAAGCCCAAGCCATCGTTGTAAACCTCTCAAAAAGCCACGGTAATTGATTTTTTTTATATTTTTTTCCCTCCTTGGTTAAATGGAATGTCGGGGCTATAGAGATAATTAACTTTTAATTGCTATTGGATTCTTAGCATTTGAGCAAAAGTTTAATGGCAGCCAAAGGCTACCTCTCAACGAGTCCCAATATTTCTATTAGTGCAGTTTGTTTGGGAAGTTCTGCTTTTAATGGATGTGCCCCATTTTAAATGTCAAGTAGAAGCCCGTTCTGTCAATCTACAATGTAGATACTAGAAGGTCCTTATATTTCAGATGGAAAGTGGGTGTGGTCATTGGTACTATGCCTTCCCATACTGGTTACCGACACTGATTTTTAACTGCTAGGCTTCTATAATGCATTTAAAGACAAAGACTTATAAAAGACGTATAAAAAGATACAAGCTTGTTAAGTGGTATAAAACGAAGCATAAAACGTGAAGCTGACTTGACAAGTAAAGCTACATGATAGTTGTGTGTAATCAGGGTGTTACTCTAATCATGTTTTCCCATGTTGGGCTGGGTTAAACCATCCTGATATTGAAAGCTCTGCTTCTACGATTTCCTTTGCTGTACATCAGTCTGGGAACTCTCCCTTAAACAGCTTGTCCGTCAGGTAGCGAACAACTGGAAAAATCGGCATCCAGGTGGGCAGTTAATTTGGTAGCAGCAGCAATTAAATGCGTTCTGTGTTCTGAAGATCAGACTCACGTGGGTCTTTTTCTGATTAGTTGAAGGTTGTAGAATCGGCTGCTGCTGATTGGACAGCTATTAGCACCATCTGCCTGACAAACGGTGTTCAATGGTCTGTCAGTTAGTGATGGAAGCCACATGAGGATGTGTCCATGGCCCCAATTTGAGTGTAGCTATGGCTGGTCAAGTGTATGACTATAAAAGTAGGTTTTAAGTTTGACTTTGAAGGTCAGTGGCAGCATCCCTAACCTCAGCAGGTAGGGGGCACTCCAGAGTCCTGGGGCATGGTATGAGAATGCTCTAAATCCTGTTGATTTCTTTTTAACTTTAAGGATAACAAGCCCGCATTCTGTGAGTGTAAGGATTGAGGTGGTACATGGGGTATCACTAGTTCAGAGAAATAGGAAGGTGCCAATCCATGTGTTGCTTTATAGGTGAACATTAGGATCTTAAGTTCACATCTGAGATAAACTGGTAGCCAGTGGAGATCAGCCAGGATAGGAGTTATATGGTCAAACTTTCTAGTTCTAGTGAGGATTCCGCCTGCAGCATTCTGAACCATCTGAAGACTTCTTATACTCTTTTTCGGAAGGCCGGAGAGTAGACCATTACAGTAGTCTAGACGCAATGATACAACTGCATGAATTGGAGTCTCTGCATCACTCGCAGATAGAATACCGTCACATTACAAACATCCATGCGGCCGGCAAATACATGATCAATATTGTTTCGTTGGTATGCGTTCGTTCGTAAATAAGTAATAAGAGGATCGGATGGGGAGTTGATGACATTAAAGTCTCCTATGATTAATAGCTTATCGTTATGTGTTACTATGTCTGAAAGGAATTCACTAAATTAATCTATAAACATCTGAGTTTGGTCCTGAATGGGCTCAGAGCTCGATCACCGCATTACAAGACCTTACTTTGGGATTTAGATTAATATTCGAGTTATAAATCAGCGCAAACTCATCACCTTTTTTTGGACCGACGCGTAATATAGGATAATATAAGTATATATTTAAGTTGTCTTGGCAACATATTTTATAGGTCACACAATATAAGGCTATGCTAATAATAATAATGAATTTTTATTTATTTGACATACTTCCCACCGGACATTTTGGCCGTTGATGTTTTCATCTGGGTGGCAGCTACACGTGATACCGGCGATAACGTAAACCCTGTTGGGCGCTCCAGGTAGCTGCTAGCTCTGTGAGCAGGCATCTTCCCAGCCTACATGTGGGTCCTTGAATCTGCAGGCTGGTTAGATGGTTGTCACATGCCCAGCCCCTCTGCATCCAAAACCTCCTACCTTCATCCATCCCCCGCCCCCAACGAAACTGCCCGAAAGCAGCACCAAAATCACTATCTTTCAACTGCTGCTTGAGAGCTCCTTAGCCAATAAATGAACAGCATTTAGTCTCGCATTGAATTGACACTGCGTAGGGAACACTCTTTGGTCGCGTTCAAGGTCAGTTAGAACCCATCTGTACCGCTGCAGGTAGAGGAAACATTACACTTGTGTCCTGTCTATCCTCCATCTGCCATCCACCCGGCTTCCCTTAACGCGCGTCCGCCTAACAAAGGGAACTGAGAAGGCAGCACTGCCCTATTGGATCATAAAACGTGGAGTTATGACCAACACTCGTATGGGCGTATTGAACTGTGATGGTGGCGATAAATAGTTATTTCCTCTGCAGAGCTTTTCTGTTGGTTAGAATGTGAACGGTGGATTTATGTTGAGGCTAAAGAGCAGGGTTGTGTTCCAGTGCCGGTAGGTGTGTAAAACTATGCCAGATTCATGACTCGATATGACAGAGGCAAATTGAAGGTGAAATGTGAGTGTGTGTGTGTGTGTGTGTGTACCAGTTACTGTCTTCACCACATCACCATGGCAATGCACCACTCTGGCCCTTCTTGCTCAGTCGCATTTTTGGTTTTTACCCCGAGCGACTTACAATGACGTACATTTGTTGATGGTGTCGCTGAATCAGCCACACACCGGTCGTCATCCTTCAAGTTGGTTTGGTTCTGAAAAAATAAATGGAAGTCCATAGAAATTAGTAGCATAGTTTTGCTTTGTGGCATACGCCTAGCTAGCACAGCGTTCAACAGATTGAAACATCTGGACCAGAAACCCGTCGTATACAATGCACTAGCATAAACGCTTATTCTGAAGTTTAGTTCTAGTCATTATTATATAATAGCAGTTATTTTATTGAAGTATTGATGGAATTAGAAGCCTAAAACGAAATATGTTTTACTACTCATTTACTACAGTAATTCCATGAAAATAATTTACTCTTGTCTCTTTGGGACACATTTAGAGAGAAAGCTCTCATTTAATATATTTAATAAATGTTAATAAATCAGCTCTGATGTCTTTGATTTGCTTTTTGTTTAGTTTTGCTTGGCTTGTGATTTTCTAAACTTAAAAAAGCGTAGTCTCTTTTAAAACAAGCCCACTTGAGCATACTAACAGGACATTCATTTTTCCTGAATAGATTTGTCAGCCTATCAACACTTCCATTCACCTTTACTGTTCTGTGCCAACATTGATAAGGCTCAACCGAGTGAGGAAGCGTTGTTCGCCTTGGACATAAATTGCCTCGTCGCATTTGTCCCATCTAAATGTATTTTCACGGCTCGGCGCACACTGCGTCGTCCCCCCCACAGAGCTGGGTTTCTCACGTTGCCTCACGTTGGCTCACGGTGCCCAGCATCTCCAGACACATTACGGCTCTTGCTGCAGAGGCAAATGTTCTGCCAGTCAGATGTTTGCCTCCCCTTAACAGAGCATGGCTGAAGGAAGCACTCGAGGTTCTGAAGGCAGCACTTGTCTCCCTGGATTAGGCCTGGTGTTGTGAAGTGGAGCTGTTGCCATGCATGCAGCCTGTCAGAGAGAAAGGCAATAATGTCTAGGCAACTGGGCACTTGTTTCCTCTCGGACGAGGACTCATTTTTCCTTGCTTCATCAACTGTGAAGTCATTAAAAATTAGTTATTTGTGAAGTGATGCAGTTATGGATAGAGAGATGTGGTCGGTAGCTGCTCTTCTTGAAGCTCCACCAAGCAGTATATTTAACCTATTCTCATCCTCGTATTTCAGTCTGTCAGAAGGCATCTTTGAGGGCTGACTAGAACCACCCCTTCGCTACTGACGGACACTTTTTCTACTCTCTTGTTAGCAATTTGGCCACTGAAGTGTTGTTAGACTTAAAGCCACTACAAACAAGAATGTTGCATAAAATGATTAAATAAAATGGTTAACCTCCTTCATGCATGCTGTGGTCCAAACTTCTTTTAATGAAACCAATCCTCAACATCCCTCAGTTCTTTAACCTTATAGACCATAGAACTTCCATCATTATTCAAATCAAAGGTTTTAGAGATGGTGGTTTTAACTCAACTTATTTATCATTGTTGTTTTTAAAAAAAATAGTAACATCTGATCATCTTTTAGCATCGCAACAGCACTTAGAATTTAAATTTACTCTGGTGGCTGAAATTGAAAACTTAAGGTAGTAAACACAGACTATTAAATAGAGCCAGCCCATTAAGCTGGGATGCAGCTTCTCTATTTATGCTAAAATATGACTCAGAGGCACCATGCTTACCGTGTTTATTATCAAATGTAACAGAAAATGGCTTAAAATAATTGTTACAAACAGGAAATTGAATTGCAGTTTATTGATGTCATGAAAACCTAACTTCACCATGCTTTTTAACAGCTTGCTTATTGCTTGTTTGTGTGCTTTGCTGTGTGACAAATGTTCAGCATGGTTATGATTTGATTTGAATTACTCATTGATTTATGTTTCCATTGTAACGGGTGCATAATCAGGATTATTTACCATAGCGCTAATGGCTCATTTGAATTCCTCCCTGACTTGCGAATTGTCAGCAAAACAACATGAGATTAATATCTACTTAACTCACCTATAACCATGCATCACTTCTGCTTCATTTTTTCATCATCAATATATCACTGACATTTTACGCTGCATGATTAATGAAGAAACAGGCCCCCGGGTGCAAATGAAATACCAGACTCTTGCTGTGCTTTCTACTGGGATGTGGAGGCAAGTCTGTTACCTTGGCCAACCTGTCGTTTTTCATATCTTGGTTGTGTCGCTGCAAACTAGCCTTCACACCACCCTCTACTCCTCACCCTACAGTGACCCACTGCATCTCCTCGCACTGTGTTTCAAACCTAAACAAGGAGCTGGCAGGGAAATATGATTATAATCAACAATCAGATGAATGTTTTGTTGTAGGGTTAGAAGTGTAGCTTTAATTTAGGGTTGTTTTTCTCACTGCATTCTTTGTGCTTCTTTTGAGTCATTTGGAAACGCAGACCATCTGTAGGCTGAACACCGGACTGATTTGCTCTCGCTCTCGGGCAGGGTGGGTGGGTGGGGAGTTGCTTTAGACTAGGGAGGAAGTCAGCAGAGCAGATGAGACCAAATATCCTGCCGCATTTGCAGCCAGCTAGGAGCAACAAAAGCAGCATTCCTGCGCTGTTTGAAGCCGCACTGGAACAGACTCCTGGAGATGTAATGTTGGAATTGGAAAATGTTCCCTTTATCACACTGAATACTGGAACATATTACTTGTTTTCATTCATGGAGAAAAAAGAGCTTTTACTTCTAAGCTTGAGATTTAACTTTTACACAAAAATCATGTTGGCTGTAATTCAGGCAAAATAAATGGTTCTGTTCTAAGGTACAGAGCAGAGATTAAAGGCTAAATATTTCTCAGGAAGTAGCAATGGAAGGGAGGGAATTCATTAATTCTTCCATCCCTGCTGGCTTTTGGCGACTTGATTCCCTTTGTTTCATGGTTCAAGCACAGTTCATAGGTGCATTGAGTCATCTCAGAGTTGGCAAGGAGGCCAGGTCCTTCCTGAACTAGTCTCTCTGATTTTGAACATGCTTTCATTTCAATGAGGCCGCTGGGTGTAGGAGGGTCAATATATCATTTATCAGTGTTCCCGCAGCGCTCACACTCCCTTTACCCAGTAGCTACTGAGGTCACATGACCCATCCGTCACATGACCAGGGATGACTCATACGTTTATTACCCTGGGTATCTGCAGAGACGCACTTTAGCTTCCACTGACTTGAATCCTGTGTTTGTTTGTGTGTGTGTGTGTGTGTGTACACGTATGTACAGTATGTATGTATATACCAGCCATATATGTGTACACGTGTGTGTGTGTATACGTACACGTTTGTGTGTGTATATGTATGTCTGTCTGTCTAGGGTTGGGCGATATCGTACCTTGTGATTAAATGTTTCTATCTTTAGATTTTGCTAAAACGTTTCTAGCGGTAACAATCGTAACCCTGGCAACTGAATAAATGTTCTACGGGATAAGGCTGTTTGTTGTTTAGGCTCCTTGTGGGCTGTGTCTTTAAGCTCAGTGGTACTGTGTTTCTGATGATTGTATCCTGCCTGCCTGCCCGCATGCCCGGCTGCATTCCTACCCGCCTCCTGGTGTGGACAGCCTCACCAGGAGGCAATGTGTTAGCAATGCAGTCAGTGTTTGGATGGCAGAAGGCTAGTACAATAGTAGGGGTACTGTAGTACTGTTCCACATTGAATCATTCCACTTGTTCATGTATGAGTATGTGGCCTGCTCACTCACTCAGTACCCCTCTCTGTAACCAACCCACTTGTCTGTCTTCAGTGTATACTGTCTCAGCCCAAGTTCTGGGCCGTGGAGGTGGCAGCACTTTGCCTCAGGACCAAGCTGGAAAGGGGGAGCTCCCGACGGGTGGAGAGAGCAATGATGCAAACCCAGGTAAGAAGAGTTCTACGCAGGCCTAGTTGTCTTTTTATGGTTCCCTGGTTCCCTGGTTCCCTGGTTCCCTGCTCCGTCTTGTTGCACCCAACTATTCACCAACACGCACAGTGTGATGTGCTGTTACATGGAGCAGGGAGGGGTTACATGGTGCTATTACACGGAGCAGGTAGGGGTTACATGGTGCTATTACATGGAGCAGGGAGGGGTTACATGGTGCTGTTACACGGAGCAGGTAGGGGTTACATGGTGCTGTTACACGGAGCAGGTAGGGGTTACAT
>JAODLI010000007.1:491199-504752 GCA_027575585.1 Percopsis omiscomaycus | reverse complement strand
ACACACAGGGGGGAGGTGACCTGGCCCGCTTCCACTGTCAGCCAGCCGGAGGAGGAGGAGGGGTGGGGAGGGGTGACAGAGGCCAGGAGGAGGAGAGGAGAGACGAGGAGCAGAGAGGGATGACGGGGGGGGGTAGGTGGGAGCTATCCTGGGGGACGTTTGTCCTGGCGTTTGGCAGGGGGGAAGGGGGGGGGGGCAGTGTTCTGACATCACAGCGAATGGGGCTTCTCCCGGGGCCTTTCAGACTAAGGCCTGTAGAAATACACACATAGAAGCTAATAGCAGATAATGCACACCCCATGCACATGCACACGAAATCTATCCACCTACAGATCTATGTCGTCCTGTTCAGAGTGGAAAGAGTCCATGAAGACGTTCCTCGGAGCCAGTTTCAGGCCAAGTTTAGAGTGATTATTGATTATTTGTGCATGTCTGTCTGTGTGTGTGTGCGTGTGTTTTCATTTAACACAGAAACCGTGTGCGTGAGCACGCATTCCTGTCAGACGTTCAGCGCCGTAATCGTGTGTGTGTGTGTGTGTGTGCGTGCGTGCGTGTCTGGCCGTGCACGGCTCCCTGCCTGCCGGCGGTGGTTATTGAGCCTTTGAGAGGCAAAGCAGCTGATAAATTTGAACTCTTTGTGTAATTGTCTCTCGCATCTGAATACAAATCCCCGCTGCTTATAATTCATCATATTTATTTTTTTATTTCCTCCGGCTAGATCTTTTATTAGTTGTGCACTCAGCGGCGAGATTTAATTTCTGCAAGGAGGTGGGGGGGGGGTTTGTACCAGCAGCGCCGGCTTGATGATTATTACTGGCAACGCGACGCTACAGAGGCTGAAATAAAATCTATAGTGCATTAAAGTGACAGATTAGGAGGGGCGGGGAGTTCATTTACAAGTGTTAAGACATTATCGCCCGATGGCCTGCAACGCCACGCAAACGCCCGACCGCCCGCCCGCCAGCTAGCGCTGAACACTGGGGTGTGTGTGCGTGTGTGCGTGCGTGCGTGCGTGCGTGCGTGCGTGCGTGCGTGCGTCGGCGCCGTGCACCTAGTGGAAATATTTGGTCATTGCTTGGATGCGGGCCCGTTAAAAAAAAACAAGAATCGCTTGTGATGGAAGTCGGAATGCTGTTGATAGAGAGACATATGGACGGAGAGAGAGAGGGCTGTCTGCGTTCCATGAACAGTTTCCAGCTCTTTTTAGCGGGACTGAGCATTTAGACGCATTTGGGATCAAAATGGAGAAAGTGCACTAATTCTGCAAACACACACACGCACGCACACACACGCACGCGCACACACGCACACACACACACGCACGCGCACACACACACACGCACGCACGCACACACACACACGCACACACGCACACACGCTTGCACACACACACACGCACGCGCACGCACACACAGGGTCAGAAACTGTTTGAAAATGATGACAGCGGGCAGAATGAATCATGTACATGCCCTCCTTCAAATGACTAACAATGGAGGCACAAGCAGGGGAAGATGAAATCAGCCATAATGATATAATGGGCGGCCTCTTTATCGCCGACATGTTGAGTCTCTCCGTGACCGGTCGAGTCACATCGATTCTCATCAGGGCTGGAAACCCGATCTGCGCGCCATCCTTTCCACCCGACTCCTCACTTGCTCAGATGCCCCCAGATATTTATGTCTGCTGTCTGATTCTGGCCAGAGCAGACTTAATCTGATCCAGAGAAACCTCCATCAGTATTCAGTCCAGCTGCCGGGGAGAGAAAAGAATAATGTCTAGAGAGACAGAGGGGAGGCTTATAGAGAGACTCGGTAATAAAACACAGTCGGAACAGAGGGAGACATTCTAGGCCACACAGAGGACGCTTCCTCCAATTTGTCATTAACCCATGAATTCCTCCTGTGTTTTCATCAGTCCAGTGAGGAGACAGTACTGTATCTTTTACCTGGTGCTGAGACCCCTTTCTCCAGCCCACTAGAGAGGATGTGTTTGGACGTTGAGACTGGTTTGCGTGTAACAGAAGCCATGTTTGTAGTTCTACTTTAACACTCGCTGGAGAAGAGACATATTGAAGAGAACGGCCTCGTTTGACTCCAAAGGGGGAAAACATCACAGATGACTTAATAGCAGGATAGGTCTGAACAGAACGTCGATGCTAGGCCTCATCATGTGCCGACCATTTTAGACAACCATCTTTAAAACTTGCAATGCAAAATGCTATAGTATATTATCAATTGATATGCTTCGATATTTATCCAATAGCATTTATTCTATAATTTTATTATCTTAAGTGTTGATCTCTTAACATTCCAGAGTGACATTTACAATATTCCATATCTGGTATCAAGGGTCTTCTAACATAACATTTAGATATGTTTCAAATAACTATTTATTGTTATTATTACAGCATAAACTTTGTCTTTTTATGATGTGAGCAATATCCAAAGTATAGCATGCATGTAAACGTAGACAGTGAAATTCACGTGAATGAACATTGAAGTTTCCTTCTCCATATCCATTGAAGTGTGGTGGAGGCTTTACCTTGCTATGATTTATCCCCCCAGAAGCATCCCGAGAACCCTTGGATGTCCCAACCTACACCATCACGCTAAGTCAGGCCAACTTGAGCGGTAAAACATTGACTGACCTAAGGGACACTAAAACAAACCCCCTGCCGGATAACGTAGAGTTCACTCTTTGGAAGCATGATGATGCCGATACCAAGTACGAGTATTTACCATGCAGTATCGGCCCGATACGAGTACCAACGAGTAGTATCGGTGCATCTCTAACAGAAATACAGGCATAAAGGGGCAGGATAGTCTAGCGGTCTAGGTGTCTGACGCTAAGCCAGAAGGTCGTGGGTTGGCCTACCTGTAAGCATCCTTGAGCAACTCCTGTACCTGCTACTTGATACTTAACGTAACTGTACTCGCTGTAGGTTGCTTTGGACAAAGGGGTCTGCTAAAGGACCTGATTGTGACTGGAACAAAGGGAGAAGAAAGATAAATGAGTCCCCCCGCCGTTCTGTCAGTCAGAGGAGCCAGGACACAGTGCAGATCACAGAGCTCATCAAACCGTAGGCTCAGCCCAGCCCAGGAGGTGCAGAGGTGCATATTAAACGTTTTTTTCATATTTTCATAATTCCCCAGAATATTGTTGTAAAGTTTTAAGACTGCTGCCACGTGTAGCAGCAGTCTGTGTCCTGGCCGAGCTGTCACTCAACTGCATGGGCGGGGCTTGACGGTATGACATCACGATGTGAGAGAAATCCAAATGAAGTATCAATTTTTTTACCTAAGCCAGTTGAGAACCTCAGAATTATGAATTTTCATGATATGACCCCTGCAGAGGTTAGCCTAGCATAGCGCCGGTAGGCCTACGTAGCGGTGGCTAGCCCTGCCCCCCGGAGAAAGGCCAGGCTAATGACGGACACAACGTAGCATCTTGCCCACTGAGAGGGTGCATGCTAATGGGCCATGTAGCTAAGCGTAACCCCCTCTGGTCCCCGCGGAGCAGCATGCTAATGTCAGCCGAGGGCCTAGCGCAGCCGATAGCATGCTAATTAGCATGCTAATTAGCGGGGCTGCCCTCTTCCTTTGTGACCCCGGTGGGTCAGCTAGCGGTGTGATCAGCCCCTGACTCTTAATAAAGACACCTTAACAGGGTGTGTCACGAGGGCAAAGAGCCTCTTTCCTTCTCTTCAATTTATTCGCAGAATATAATTGTGTGGAGCAACACGAGACTACATGGACTATTTTTGTGCGAGTGTCATGCGTTAAGAGGCACACTCCTCAAGTGCGTTGGCGATGCCCCGTAGGGGGAGGTGTAGAGAGGGGTGCGAGCCTACGAATGCAGTAGGGGGAGGAGTAGGGAGGATACCCCTCCCCATTGTTCCACCCATGGCCACTGTAGCGGTTCAGAACACACTCTACCTTTTTATAAGATGCGTTGTAGCACACGTTTTGAAAGGTAGATTTTCGATTCGATTCGCTTTGAATCGATCACTCAATTCAGTTTCTAATTACTCTTTGGCTGTGTTGGACCGTGTTGTTGTTTGGATGTTCATCTTACTCAGTAGGAGGAGGTAATAAGTTAAAATGTTTCTTGTGTCTTGCCAGCTTTCTTCTTTACAACAATTTCCCAATATGAAATGTGACCATTGAGGATACATTTCAGAACTGTGTTAAAAGAGCACAGCCGAGATAGTTTTTTAACGACAAACACATTTTAATTAGCGGTTTGGTGATTCGGTCTGTTTTGGTGCTGTGACAGTGTCACAGTACACACCAACAAACACACAAACAAACACACACACACACACACACACACACACACACACACACACACACACACACACACACACACACCCCAACAAACACACTCAAATTAAAGGGTGTTTTACTCCACGCATCAAGGTAAGAATTACTAACTTATAGCACACATACACACACACAAGCCCACACACCTCACACACACACAAAGGTACACAGACAGTGACACAGAACTAACACACACACACAAAGGTACACAGTGACACAACTCACACGCACACACACACAGGCTATACTACAAACACGCATGTCTATCCTCTACCCTGTGTCTGTGTGTGTGTGTGTGTGTGTGTGCGTGTGTGTGTGTGCAGTCGTGCTCCGTTTACCTACTGTTCCATTCAGTCAGTTTGACTGATTCATTGTGCGGTCAGCATCAGCATTTCACACCTGAGAAAACATCTTTTCCAGAACATTCCAAGGTGTCTCTAGGATTATGGGATGTTATTTAATTCCTGTCTGTGTGGTAACGCCTCAACATGTTTGTCAAAATGGCTGGATTACAGTTTTCTACAGTTGGTTACTGTGTATGCATTTCTGACTACATCTTTAAAAATGCATCTATTCTTTTGTCGTTCAAATTCAACCACCACCTACAAAGCTATACCGCATGGATCTACAGAAATGTCTGTAAATGTTCACATACTCTTTTCAAAACTGTTCAATTTTAGAAAATTAAAGTGGACCACAATCAATACAATATTGCCAAAAAAAATAACAGGTACAGTTTAAAAGCGTGGTTTTGTTTCATGGAGCATTTTGTCACTGTACTTAGATGTAACAGTAATTGAAGCTAACAGTTCTTAGTGTTTTTTAGGCCACTTTTCTATGAGTGAGTGACAGTGAGTAAGTGTTTCTGTTAGGAGACAACTAGTGCTGATGCTTTGGTGAGTTGATTTCGCTGATGAGTTGATTCTGGGACATGTATGATTTGTTTTGATTAGGTGCATTTTGTTCCTGAAATGAACTCAGTATAGAACAATGCTTGTTAGCGATTGTAAAACAACAGTATTTTCTACAATCTGCTTCACATAAACCTACATGGGATTACTTATCACATTGACGACCCCGTCTGTTCACGAAATGCAACAGCACTCTTACTGCTGTCTATTGCTGTCTCTTGCTGTCTTATGGATTTCCCTTTCAGCACACCTTTTACATTTTTCGTCTGTAGCTGCTGAAATCACTCGAGGCAAAGCTCTGTCCGAGGCAGGGAGTGGGAGGAACGCCACTGGCAGACCAACAGTACTAACTACCACATACAGTGTTCTGTGGCGTCTTGCTAGAAGGCTAGAAGTCCTGTCTGAGGCAGGAGCACTGTCTAACCTGGAGCCCTGCTGCTGCCAGTGTCACACAACATTATTATTATTATTATTATGCCTTCCCTGTGAAAACTCATTGCATTCCCATCTTGTCAAGGACACACCACTGGAGAGAGAGAGCGAGAGAGAGAGAGAGAGAGAGAGAAAGGGAACAATAACACCATTTCGAATGACAGAAAAATGAATAATTCCAGCGCGGCTGGGCATTGTGATACACAAGGCAGTGCAGCGCTGCTCGATCAATGTAACTTCCGAGAGAGAGAGAGAGTGAGAGAGAGAGAGTGAGAGAGAGAGAGAGAGAGAGAGAGAGAGAGACAGAGAGAGAGACAGAGACAGAGACAGAGAGAGAGAGAGAGAGAGAGACAGAGAGAGAGACAGAGAGAGACAGAGAGAGAGAGAGAGAGAGAGAGACAGAGACAGAGACAGAGACAGAGAGAGAGAGACAGAGACAGAGAGAGAGAGACAGACAGAGTTTGTGGTCTTGTGTGTGTGTGTGTTCAAGGTACACAGAAGTGTGTGTTAATCTAGCATGGAATGGGAATATGGCATTAGCATGTGAATTGAGCAGAGAGCCACTGGGAAGGCAGTGGAAACAAAACGCTCGCAATCACACACACACACACACACACACACACACACACACACACACACATACTCTCTCTACACACACACACACACACAGAAAGACACAGACATATACTCTCTCTACACACACACACACACACACACACAAACACACACACACAGAAAGACACAGACATATACTCTCTCTACACACACACACACACACACAGAAAGACACAGACATATACTCTCTCTACACACACACACACACACAAACGGTATTAAAAAAGACAAAAGACCTGTGCACCCTGTTCTGCTCCAACATTTTGATGCTCACTATATCCTGCTGAGCTTGACGCGCACATGTGTGTGTGTGTTTGTGTGATCATCGCTGTTATCCACACACACCCTCAACAAAAACACACACATTTCAACAACATTATCTGCTGTTGGACACTATTGGACTTGCACATAATTATTGACATACACGTGTACACACGCGCACACACACACGCACACAGACACACACCCTGCACAAGCAGGGGCATGATAAGGAATGACAGCTGAAGGAGTGTGTTGACTCACACGGCGTGTCCTGACTCTTCAGCTCCAGGCTAATAAAGGAGTTATCAACCTGGACGCACTGGTATATTGGTCTGGCCCGTGTCGCTGCAGAGAGGTTAACATAGCTAACAGCTAGCCTACGCCCCCAACACAGCAACAGATTTAGACCGTCAGAAAAGGAGGTCAAGGTCTAAATGGAGACTGTGAGGTCAGGTCTGGACTGGCCGTGTTCAACAGGTGGTGACGAGATGGTTTTCAGGGGGCGATGGGGCAAGATAAATCTAGAATTTTTCTATTCTTAACATACTTTTTTTCCCCCCCCATTTGCGTTTATGGTGTTATTTCCAGTAATAGTAACGCTATTCTTCTATTAAGGCAAATGTAGTTTCAGGTAAAACACGAGCGCAGATAACTGGATACAACACCCACCCCTACCTGCCTACATCTCCTGCAGGAGTATTTTGACCGCGGCTTGTGTGAGACGGTGTTGAATGTGGGATGTGCTATTATGGGATGCATGCAGAGGTGAAGGATGGCTCTCTGCTGTCTAATGTGGACGTGGGCTGGAAAACACATTGATTTCCAGGTTACCGTGTGTTACTGAACTGACGGGGGTGGGGGTGGGGTTTGACTCTACCTGTTTCGGCGGTGTCTCATCTCCGCTGCTAACGCCAAGCTCGGGCAGTTTCCTGCGGCTCAGCACCAGCAAGTAGACCAGCGCTCCCAGCCACACCAGCACGACCACGGCCACCGCCAGCTTCCGAGAGAGGCGCTTCATTTTCTCACTGGGACGCACCGCCGGCACACATTCTGTCTGTTAAACCCGCCCCACCAGGAGACAACGCTGTTTACATAAAACATACACAGGCTATACAGACTGCACACTGAATTGAAAAAATACGATCATGAATATAGTTTAAAGGTACCTTCCACAATTTATGACGAGAACTGCTGTTGCGTTGCGTGAAACCAGCATTAGAAAAATGCAGCCCCAAAAAATATCTACATTATGGGAAACTTTTTTTAAGCTAGTTTTTTTTTTCATTGTTCATTGTTGTTTGTGTCTATATATATTTCACGCTGTATTTGACATTCTATCAATGTTAATTTATGCGTGCACGAAGGGTTAGCAAATCATTTATTTTAGGAGACGTGGCTCAGAAAGTTTGATAACCACTGAGTTAGCTTACATGCTACTTACTGACACACTTAAATATCATGTGTAAACACTTAAATGATATTTAGTCTAAATGTCGTTATTGCAACAGTTGCATGCACCATTACATAGCTACTATACATTATCAATGGGAGTTTTTTGTTTAAATAAATACACAAGTGTTCTTACCAGTGTGGAGGTGAAACTGTCACGTTGTCATGATAAACCAGAAGGACGTTGTTTTTTATTCACTGTGAAACGATGACGATGAAACATTTGTCCGCTTCCCGGTGTAAACACGCTCTTTTCCCTCGCGCGCTCTCTCTCTCTCTCTCGAGTTATTCCTGAACCTCACTCTATCATTCTCTCTCTCTCTGCTATGGTCTCAAGTCGGCAGCACGCGGCGCTCGGTTAAAGCCCACCGGCAGCGCGGGAGAAGTCGGGATAGAGGCGTCCTCGCCCGGTTGTTAACACCGTTATCTCTCCCTCTCTCTCTGCCTCTCTCTCTCGCTCAGCGTATGTGTGTGTGCGTTTGCGCGCGGTCTGAGTGGGGGTGTTTACTGGGGGAGCGAGAGAGGAGCAGGGGAGCGGGGCAGCGCGCGCCGCTGACGTAGGTCTACTTTAGGTGCGAATAGAAGCGACGCCACCTAGCGGCAGGTAACCCCTCCAACAGGAGAGGAGAGAAGAGAAGTTGTGCGCTGGTTAATTCAACTTTTTATAGAAATAAACAAATATATAGGCCTATTGTATTTCTATTGATCCTCTGCATGGGCCTGACAGTGTTTCATCCTATATTGGGTACGATACAAATAAATTAATAATTAATAATAAATTAATTTATAATCTTAAAAGGCATGTCAGACTAAATCACAAGGGAAGACCCAAAACAGAAATCACTTAATAATCACGTAAAATGTGCTTAACGAATACATTTATACAACGAAGTGAACATGGAACCGTCAATACAAGGAGGAAATGTTTACCCCCTCAGCGCATCCCAGTGAGAAATCCTGTCAAATACCACCACCTAGTGTTCGCTTGTATAATGTTTGAAAGGACTGCTACAGGAGTAAGCTACCAGAAACATTGTATATTAATGTGTTTATTTTTAGACAGCTGTAAAATAAAGAAGTAAAGAACAGTAAAACTTAAAAGTATAGCAATAGAGAAAGAATAAATTATATTATAGGTCCAAAACACAGCTGCGCCAATGCAAACCTGTATCATGAAAACCATTTGGGTAAACATGTAGCAAACAATGGTTCATTCTGTACCATCAAAATGATTTGAATCTAAATATATCCTAAACTTATACTAGTACTTACTGTAACCCAACCTACTCTGAAATACTAGTACTAGAACCCTACCTGCTGCTAGATTCTACCTGCCGCTAGATACTAGTAGGCCTACTTGGCTCTAAGTAGTGACAATACTGTTTAGACTGTACAAAGATTGGAAAAGACAAAACTTTGTGTTTCAAATGGTGCTCTCATTGCTTCACAAGTTGTAAATAAATTAATATTTTTAAAAACATTACTTTTCCACTGAATATTGCTGTCCGTCTCTCTATGTGCGTCTTTTGTCTGTGAGGACGATAATGATAATGAAAAATATTTCCTGAGTTCTGGAGAGATGTGTCTAGAATGTGTTTACGATTTTATCTCATACACACAAAACTGGTTTACAAGATTGAAAACAAAGTTCTCCCTAAACATATAAACACAACTGCTCATATAAGGCAGGTCCTGAATTAATATGGAAGATTGAATACAATTCATGTACATAAATGACTGTTGATGATGTTGTAACATCGCTATGTGTTACTGCTGCAATAGTTAGCATAGCTAGAGTCTAGTCTAGTCTTTTCTCTGACCTCCAAACACACGCAGGTTACACTGACTTGAAGGCAGGCTACCCAAGATAGTATGAGACAGAAGTGACAAGAGGCGGCTTTCAGTTTAAAATGGTGCTTTTATTGCAATGTGTTGCATTCTCACATTCATGGATGTTATAGATTTGTTAGTCAGAACATGGTTTCCTCAAGGTCAGCATCCTCACCTTGGAAAAAGCAAATGGACCAAATGTAAAAGTTGTCTGAGGGTACTGTAGCTTCCAAGTGTTTGTAAACTTTTAGAACTCATCCCAGTCTGAGCAGCCATGAAAAATATGGGCAAACCTTCAAAAATATGGAGGAAAAAAACGACAATTTTCAGTAGACGCAAGAAGAGTTGTGTTAAGTGAACAAAATACAGTTTGTTTGTTGATCGGCCAAAAGGGCTCTCCCTCCCTGCAGGAAACTAAACCTGGCCTGAGACAGATTGTCTAGAACATTCCAAGAGGAAAAAGAAAGAGAGAGAGAATTAGTGAACATGCATACAATTCTCCCAGATGAACAAATGTTCCATAAATAGCTGCTCCGACGATCAATGCTTCTTTTAAAAAACAAACTTTACGAGTGTAATATACAAAACTAGACAAAGAATGTGTAAAATGTATAATATATATTTATTTATATTAATTTATACAGGGGAGAAAGTGGAACCTTGGTGATTTTTTTTTTTTAAATATCAAATTCTCCAGAGAAAGCATTAGAACGAGCCCCAAGACATAAACAGAGTGGTGAGATAATTGGCTCTCTCTAACATGGCCGAACCTCGTCTGATCGCCGTCCCAGTAAGGCAGCACTTTACAATACACAACACACACACACACACGAGATCGGCAAATTCCACACAGATTGATTGATTAGGGAGCTTTTTAAAAAAAACACGTGCATCAGGAATGAGTGGGACTCAAAACGTCTGTGGATGTTCTTAGCTGTGCACCCAGAGCATATCCCTGACCAGTCCCACATATGACTGGTCAGTAAAAACAAAACTAAAAACGTTTGCGGAGGAATACTTGACGTGGCGAAGGTGCACCTCTAAGCCCTTGACATTAAACATGAGATTATTTTTGAAAGGACAGGCGACAGAGTCGGCGCGGCGGCCACGACCATAGGACACAGGGGGACATCTGGCGGCAGAGCTTCGCTCGCACACCTCCTTACTTGGCCACTAGGGGGAGACAGCGGTGAGCACCCAGCTCCACTTGGAAGGACAACAAAGGTAGAGCGGCGGGGGCAGAAGCCGAGAAGGAATGTCTTAGATAGTTAAAGCTGCAGGACTTTTAACAGTACAGCCAGCATGATCAGACAGCAGGCAGAAGAGAGGAAGGGATCACCTGAAGAAAGTAGGCATAGTTTTAACACTGAAGGTCAGTCGGCTGAGAGAGAGAGAGAGAGAGAGAGCGAGAGAGAGACACTAGAGACATTACAAAAAAAAAGGTAGGAGTACACTTGTCTTCGAGCGTCACTGGGACAATGGGTCGCCATGACAACCGAACCTGAGCGATTCACCGACTTGAAGTGAGAGCAGTGGAACTACTAACCGTCTCGGCACATTCAGGGGAACATCTGCTGTGACTCAAACAGTGGCTTTGTGGTGGTGCGCTTTACGTTTAGTAAATCTGACATAAAGTGCGAAACCAGATTGTATTTGCAAATTCCTGGAATATTGTGAGTCTTTCTACTTACATACATAAAAAGTCATGTAAAATACAGAAAGTCTGGTAGGAAAATGTTCCTTAACAAGGTAATTGTCATTATACAGCAATGGGGTGATGTTCTCTGCAGAAAATGCGTACACACATCGTAGGCACATCAAATTTAAATGTTAAATATTTAAGATAATCCAAAAAAAAAGAAAAAAGAAAAATGTTTTTTCCTTTTTAGAGACTTTGTTCAAACAGGGATATTTACACATTATCAATGAAGTGGGCATTAGTTGGTATTTGGTTTTATATACTCAAACAAAATGATTAAAATAATAATATTAAGGTCAATTGTATACCCTAGCGTTCTACTAAGTCAATATAAAGAAAGGCTTGTTTCAGTAAGGTGCATAGCTAACGGCTGCAACGGTCGGCCTTCCTTCCGTTAAACAAGTGTACAAGAGTCCACTGGCAATGAGGAGAATGTTCCGTTTTAGCTGTGGGACGATCACACATAAGCGTCGATAGGCCACTTTTATAAAAAATAAAATAAAACAAAACAAGAAAAAGGACAGATTGTGTCTAAAAGGAGACAAGCAAGGATGGAACACAACATGCAGAGCAAACTACGACGTGTGAAATAAGCTACATGTGCAGGGTTCAGCTGAACAGAGGGCCCACTACATGGACGGTGGTCCTGTGGTGGTGAGGAGGAGGGCTTGCATACAATATCCATCTTGAACCTTTGGTCATTTTACTTGTGACATTCTGGAGATAAAACAACACAGGCGGAAAACACTTCTCTAGGAAACCAAGGCTCCACTCTCCCTCTATCTCCTTAAACTTTTTGACAACAGAGATAATTAAATAATATGGCCTTTTTTTTGTTTTTAAATTAACCCGTACAAAAAGCCAGTCCATACTGCTTCTCTCTCTCTCAATGAAATCACATTCAGCAGTCGCTAAAACCATGCTCTAGCATAGACATCTGAACAGCCACAGGTACTGTGCAGTGGACTAGAGAGTCAAAGAGGAGGAATCCAAACCTAGACATCGTGGAGAACACCAGATATACAGTATTAATCACTTACCCACATACACACGTATTCGCTGAGTGACATACATATACATCATCCAAAAAAAAGTAAGAAGGTGAGATTTAAAAACAAACGGAGGTGCGATGTTGTATACCACAAACTCGGAGCACTATAATCTTTCGTTGATTCTGAACGAACACATATTCACATTTGTCTTGTTATATACAATATGTTAACATCTTGAACCAATGTTAGAAAATACTTTCTACATTAGGACCTGGTAACTGTGGCGTGGAGGACCTGTCACTGCCAACCTATGGCGTTTGCATAACAGCGGTTAAATGTGCGCTTGTATTTGGCATGTGTCTGTGAAGCTGACGGCGGGGCTGTTGAGTTTCTCCAGGAGCGGGCAGGGCACAGCACAATATGCATAAGAACCCACGTTCCTTCCAAAAGGGAACCGTCGACGAGTTCGGTGGAACCGGTTGGAATGGTTCCCAAATGACGTTCTGTCAACTCTGTTACTCTGGGTGTTGTTGAGGTGTCAGTTATATTTACATCGACCGGACAGTGGCACAGGACTGATATAATTCTCAACTATAAAAAGAAAACTTTAAGGATATTTGAAAGCACTCTTAATTCTGTCCCAGGAGCAGAAAGGTACTGGAAAGATTTGCCAAAATCTATTGATTACATATTGGCAAGACTCTCTATAATCATTAAATATATACAAAGGGAGATACAAAAATAAATGCAACAGCAATGTAACACGGAGTGACCTTAAAACTGATCTCAGTAATTACTTCGTATATTACTTTCAGATTCGAACCTGCTTTAGTTTAGTTATGAGGAAATGCATAATAAATTCTTCCTGCTTTGAAGGGTCAAATTGTTTAAGGGCAGTTGACAATTCATGGGCCACGGTTCTGTTATGACGTGCACGCATGCATTCACACACAAAACACCATTTATGCAGAGAGTTTCAGCTGTGCACAAATGGCGTGTGCAATCCAACGGCATCCAACAGCGGAGGCATTGGCTCCGGGGA
>JAODLI010000007.1:389421-415245 GCA_027575585.1 Percopsis omiscomaycus | reverse complement strand
TTTTTTTTTGTGTTTTTTTTTGTTTCTCTTTTTTTATATAATTTTCTTTGTTTTGACACATAATTTTATATATATATATATATATATATATATATATATATATATATATATATGGCTAGGGAAGAACCTAAACATGTAACTTGTACCTAAAGGAAGCATGTGCATGAAACTGTATGCAGTAACATATTTTCATTTCTAGAAAGTTTGACATTGACATGCCAATATGTACATTTCAAAACAAAAGATAATTAAATTATATTGATCTTTAAACAATTGCATGTTAGAGATCCACTAAGAGATAGCTGCATCAAGGACAGAGTACAAGCAATTGCAGGCATAAGACATATATTTGCTTATCACTGAATTCAACGAATCTAACATACATACAAATTAGACAGTGTTGCTGGGTAAAGTATCAAACGCCCTTTGCAATCCTCTCTGAATGACTTTACTAGGTCTACTGCCTCCACTACACACCAAATCCAGTATTTTTCCATCAAGTAGCGCGCTGGGTCACGTGACAACAGGAAAAAACGCTGTCATGTTTGCATCCTCAATTGACAGCTGCGCGTGTGGGTTTATAACGCTTTGATTACATTTTTACCATATTATACTGTTGTAGTTGTATTGCAATAATGTTAGTTGTGTCCGCAGTGTACTTCATTTCACATTTAGTTATAATTCTCTTTCGGGTCGTTTTTCTAACCTCGTGCGTTCATGATCATCTAACCACTCCCACTCGTGGCTGGTGGAAAATTACCAGCTTACAAGCAACAGGCAACGATTGGTAATTGTTTTATCACGGGTATTCAACCCAATACTATGGCTTCACAGAAATACAAGTTTACTGTCTGAAAATATTAAATTAAACGTACAAAACGGATCGAGAACGCTATGTAAATAAAATGCATAAACGCAAATACATTAATATATTATTTTATCTTTACTGGTAAATACTATAGGAATGTAGAGAGAGGCATTACAAGATAATGCCGACATTTATTTTAACCAATGGCAGCAAAATTTAGACCAGAGCAATCTGTTGTTCTAATAACTAGTCATAGAAAAGTCCATTCTGCATGGGAGTCTGCCCTCTTTTTCTCCACGGGCGGAGTAGTAGCGTAGGCGCTTGAGCGAATTGAATTTAACTGACAGCTAAAATAGCCAATAGGGTGCAAACTAGGAAGTTCTCCGTCAATACCTCGCCAATCATGATTGAATATGGGCGTAACGCTAGTCCAAATTTTCCGCGGCGCCATCGGCTGAAAACTAAACCGAGATGGAATCTCCCAGTCTGAACCGGTTTCAACCGGTTACGAGTTAGTTGCTTGAGAGAGGAGAGGAGGCGCAGGCACACCATCTCCATACCGCCCCGCTGCAAATTTCTTGAAGTAAAGAATTCATTTGTGAATCAAGGTTTATCTTATTGCGTAAAATGTATCGGATTGTCATGTTACTGAGCTTGCCGTGATTGTAGTTTTGGAATCAACACCAGTGGTTCTTATCAGCTTATCACTCATCACTCATTGCTGGAATTGGAGATAGTCAACGTTGCAGGAATAGGACCTCTTTTTCAAATCTACAGTGATACACATAACTATATCTTGTAGCTACTTTGGCAAAAGCCACACATTTCAATCAGAGGCTTGGACTTTAGGTAGGTAACTTGGGTTGAAATGCCATGCTGTAATTATTTGGGTTGATTCGTATGATTTGCTTCACGGGTAAAACTTAGCCGAACAACTATATTCTTTCATATTGGTTATAGAAATGCTACTTGGTGTGTAAATGATATGAAATTTACAAGTAGCTAACGTTACCGATAGCTCGCTAACTAGCATATAGCATACAGCTAACTTAGTCCATGATGGATTAGCTAACTGTCAAGAGACGCAACTGTATCCCAACGGAGTGTAGAACTCATCGATTGTACATTTTCTATGGGTGCTGTTGACGACAGTCAGGACAACAAATGTGTGCGTTTTGAAGCGGATGTCAAGTTGGTGTTACTAGGCAGTAGACGTTGTCCAATACCGCCAACTTTCTCAGCCGAAAGCCGTACCCTGTTGTTGTAAAACCAGAGAAGCACAAGACAAGACAGAAGTGATAATTTTATGTTTGGTGCCATGACATGTTAAACTGTGACTACACTGTTTTGTAATCCACATTGTGTAGAAACCGCGCGCTATCCGTCCATTGCTTGTTGGTGGGAGTGGTTGGAGCGTTGCCTGGTTGTCAGGGTGATGGTTGTAACCGGTAGTGAAAACTACTTGTGAACTGGCTTTGCAAAGATTGAATGTCCCGTAACGTTACTAATTTAGCCCAATCGCCTGCGGATTTAGCGATTATTTATGATTGGCGGAAAGGTTCTTTGGTTGTCAAATGTTAGTTAGACAATGTTAACAATTTCAATACAATGTTTACAATGCCTTTTACGTTAGCCATATTAAATAATTATTATACCCCATTGACTGTTGTAATCGGACAAAGTTGTGTCCCGCTTGTTTGTACGAATTTTCCAGTCTTTTTACATTTGTAAACAATGTGACGTACCCTGGTATTTCCGGTCCATGTTTTTTAATTGCACGCTATGGATAACGCAGTATTAGCCATACTTTTGCCATTTGTGCAGAATTCTATGTCACTATATTGCGCATACTATTTGACTCAGTGTGTTTGGTTATATTTGTATACTAAGTTTAACTGTCAGCCTTATAACACGCATTTAGCCTTGCGACAACTTCAGCATTACTAACTAGAATTCCTCAGCATGGGTGGGACATGGGAGGTTTGGAGTTGTTTCTAATCACACATTTACCTTGACTTTCTATTAATTGTTTTCTGTACTCAAATGACCCTGTTCTTTACCCTGTCCTTGCAGAGCTCTATGCCAGCAATTATGACAATGTTAGCAGACCATGCAGCACAGCAGCTGCTGGACTTCAACCAGAAACTGGATATCAATCTGCTGGATAATGTGGTCAACTGTTTATATCATGGGGTGGGACCACAGGTAGGTAGTGTAGCGGATAAAATAAAAATGTATTTTTTAAATCACAATTTAAAAAATAATTTTTTAGTGTGATATGTTGTTGAGCCTCATTGATAAATTGCTAGAAATATCCTTGATTCAAACTGAATCCTCTGTGGCATCAATTTGACTGTAGAATAATTGCCAAACCTATATGCTACTGCCATTAGCGGAAATGTGTTCAGGAAACCTTAGCTGACAGTTGAATTAATCTGGCTACTACCATTGCCCTATCTGTATATTTTAGTTTTATAGTTTGTTTCATTCATGTTAACTTTTAACTATATTACTCCTTTTGTATAAAAACATACCATGTTGTTGTGTTAATCTTGACCCTATGCCTAAAAAGACATTATTCTAATAAAAGATCCAACTAATGCACTTCATTTTGAATACACCTGGCTTAAGTCTTCATGTTGTCTTGTTTGTTTACATATTTGGTTAGTGATTGACCGTGAAATGCAGTCAAGAAGCGAAATGTTTCTCCTCTACATTAGTACTTCAACTTTTTTTTTAAAGACCTTTCAGGGTTATGTGTTCTGCCTTTTCCCTCTATATCTAATGCTTTCATTACTGCCTTTCAGCAACGAATGGCACAAGAGGTGCTGACACACTTAAAGGAGCACCCAGACGCCTGGACCAGAGTGGACACCATACTGGAGTTCTCCCAGAACATGAACACCAAGGTAAGATATAGCGGTGAAGGCACTCGCATCTATACATTGAGGGCCGTACTGATAGACTCTTCCAATACTTGGTGATGGCGCGGTGTGCTGAAACTCTGAATATACTGTAGTAAATGCTTCAGTTCAAAGCTGTGCAGTAAGTTTATATCATTTGAATGTGTATGCAGGGGGCTAATGTTGGTGCCATGAGTTACCCATTGAGCTGCGCACAATCTCTTCTTTGAATCTGAACCTACCAGATATATAGAGTAGACTTTGCTGCCCAACTCCTGGTGACATCTGTCAAATAGTCCTTTTAGTGCCCTGTTGAATCAGAAGAAAATGTATTACTGCTGTTACATATAAAAGTCCTACTTTGTTGTATGCTACTGTAGATTAAAAACATGACAGTTTAAGCCATTTATACCCCTTTTTACACCCACAAACCGCATCAGAAATGGGGCTTTGAACATAGGTGAAACTGACATTGGACCCGTTCAAAACAGACTGTGGTCCTGGAGAAATACCTGGTCACCGTTGTTCCCGCCAGACCCGGGTCCGCAACTTTGTACTATGGTTGTCACATCGACCTTTCCAAGTTTGTTACACTGGATGTTCAACATGGTGAGCGTGCAGAAGGCTTAGTGTTTGGTCAGTCGTCCATTAAATAGGATAGCCTATATTTATTCAGTTAGCCTACCTAACAGGGATGCAACGGTTCACGTTATGTTATCGAACCCCCCACGGTTCAATATGCACACATGATTCGCAGTTGGGCTGCACGATATTGGAAAAAATGTACATTGCAATTTTTTCTTATGCGATATGAAAAGGAATTTTCACCAGATAACTTTAATTGTTCTATTAGGAAACAATTAATCATTCTAAAATTATTGGGGTGACTTCTGTAGGGGAGTGCGTCTGGATAGAAAATAATTAAAGATGAAAAATGCCTTTTTACTCTGAAGACTGTTGAGTGCAAGCCATCCTTTCTGGATATTTATTGCTATACAATTGGTTTTAATGCACCAAATACAAAAGCAGGTGAGCAATGTGACTACTCTCCTGAAGTGATTTCTGAGGGGGAAATTAGGTAGTTTAATACACTGGTTGACTCACCATGACACCATTGTATTCATATAATACTCTTATCAATCTGTTTTCGGTCACCATCGTCCTTTCTGTAGCCAAATCTACCTTTTCATTGGTTTTCTCCTGTTCCTCGCTCATTTTCAGGTTGTGTTCGATTAGCGGGGGCGGGGCCTGCTTTGGTTGCTTGATAAACTGATCAAGAATGATTGTGATTGGTGGTTCACTGTGCATGCAGAGCCTTTATGTCACTCACTAGCAACAAACTCAGTGTATCCAAGAACCCTTAAATTGGAGTAAATTATGTTATATCAGACAGACTTTTCTTGTAGATTAGTCATGGAAAATGAGAACCATGCAAGTTTTCCTTATGTGTCAAGCAGCAAAAAAGTTGTAGCATAAGGCGTCTGTGTTAATTTGCCTTAAAGGCCAAAGTATATTTTCCGTGTAGCGTGCCGAACTTGTGCACGTTGGTGCGACCCGCCATGTCTAAACAACCAAGAAATGTCCTAGTGTAGTGAAACTCTCTCCTAATGTTCAAGGCATTAAAAAAGTATTTTCAATTGATCTGTTAATAACACCAACATTGTGCTTGTGAAGCAGTTTGTGCATGTAGAAGATGTAGTTATATAGATTGCTAATCCCAAAGCACTCTGGCATATGGGCTTGTGAATACAGAAATAGTCGACACATCCACAAGGCGCCGAGACGCGTCTGCAAGAGGAGAAACTGAAGTATACTTTGAAGAGCCCGAGCGCTCATCCACGTTGCGCAGTGTAGTTTAATGCGATGTGACTATTGCACATGCGCGCATCGCGAATACGATGCTGAAACGATATATCGTGCAGCCCTATTCCATAGTATTACGATATTGTGTTAATTTAACAATGACTTACTTATTGCGCTACATTCACATCCACAGAACATTCCCTGGCTTCCGTAGAGCCTATCAGCGCTCCGTATGCAAATACAAGCTGGAGAAGAGAGGGGAAACTTCTCTCTTTGATTTGAGCTGCGTTACAATGTCCCTTCCCGCACATATTTCAGTAGCAAAGTCTTTTCCGGACTCTACAAAACATCACAGGGAGAATTTGAAGGCTAATTGACACAAACACCCTATCCAGCTCTCTCCAATGATAGTTGGACCTCCAGAGCAACTGGCAATGTGTTTTGCTTCTGTACCGTACCGATACCGTGGGTTCACTGTACCGTTGCATCCCTACTACCTAATCAATAATGCTCATACAGCAGCCCATGTTGCACTGTGCTGCCTCCCGTACAGCAGCTTACATTCAGCCTTCAACTCTTCTACAATGACGTTTTAAGCTTTTGTGATCGTGACCAATGTTTCCATTAACAAAAAGCAACCCAGGGAAAGACACAGGTTGACCCTTTTGTACCAATTGCTAACTGGGGTATTTCCCATGTCGTTGGTTCATCGTTGAAGGGTATTACATGCCCCTTCCAGCTGAGATATGAGAAGTTTTTAGTCTTGTCCTTGATTGTGCCTTTACCCTGCATTTACACAGCTTATATATTTGACATAGAGCTATATACACTGCTCTTACATCATCTTACAATAATGGCCTACTAAGCTCCACCCTACATCCTAGGGTAATGGGTTTAAATGGAAAGTGTCTCTATGTAGTGCTCTTAACACTGACATTCACTACTAATGTCTGAGTTGATCTATCAACAGTATTTGTTGTAGTTTCACATTCATAACTTGGGGGGGGGCGGTAATTAGAGGAAAAGAGGAGACAAAAGGTAAACACCTTGAATTCTACATTTACATTGTTTTTGTTTTCTTAAAGTGCACATTTTAAAGGCACTTAAAAAAACATTTGGCTTTTTTTCTTAACAGCCGTAATGATAATATGTAAAGAAATGTAATGAATTCAAGTTGTGACTATTTGATATTAATCACAATGTTCCATTATGTTTATGGCTTGTAATAGGAAGAAAAGGGGTGTGTCATCCTGTGCACCTTGACACAGCTAGGCTTTGACGGCAGGCCTCCACAAGGTCTACCCTTTTTTAAATTCCCTTTAACTGAATTCTGTTCATCCGTTTCTATTGCATCTGTGACACTGGACAGAGGGAGGGTGCAGGCTGCAGCCACTAGGCTCCATTATATAGCGTCCATATATTGACGACTCCTATTTCACCTGTGGGGATCATGGCTCTACATATTTCTCCCCCATTCCTCCCCTCTGCTCTCAAAACTCTTTCCAAGATCCTTTTGATTTGCTTTTGGCAGCGAAGAAAGGTTTCAAGGCATTTGGCATTTTTTGTTCCCCAGTCAATTAATAATTTCCTCGTTATTATCCTGCTGCTATTATTTTGTTGTTGTTGTTCGTGTGCACTATGTGGCAGTTAAGGTGAAACAAATAACTATTTGCAAGGCTACAAGTAGTTGCGCAAGCTAGGCAATTTCACCTTTAATCTTCTCACAATCCATTTTCTGCTGCACATTATTTGCCCCCAGCTGTAAACCCCCTCTCATTCCTCTTGAGTAATTTTATTCCTGCATCGATGATCCCTACAGCTGAAACTTGGTCAGTAAAAGTAACAGTAGATTAAACGGTACACTAACTTGTAAAAGCCATCATTGTGTTCATCCTTGACTGTAGAGTATCCAGGAATTAATATAGGGCTTAAGCTGTGGTTGGTCTTGCTGTTCCTTATGAGACACACCAGTAAAAGGGGACAACAGGGTCTGATCTCATATAGCCCTGCTATGTGTCTAGCTTATTTTGACTGAACCATAACCTGTGTTTGAGTATAACGCAAATTGAGTCAGTTTTTTCGTTGTTCTGCTTGGCTACATAATATTTGATAAGGGCCCGTTATATAATCGATTTGGTACTTAGATTCAGCCTTGAAGTCTAAGCAGGTCAACTGTTCGCTGCTGTCTTTTGCTTTCTGGTGTGATGCTGGGAGAAACAGCAGGACTTCTGCAGTTTTCCAGCTTATTGGTCGTAGAGATCCAAAAAAGAATGTTTTGCAATCTGCATGCAAGATGTGGTTCAGGACTTGTTATTTCAGGATTGTCCAATCCATAGCAATACTCTTATAGGTTTGTATTCAAACTGCACAAAGCTTCTTATTCAGCATTGTTGTAACATCCCTCTACTAACACTGATCTCTACTTGCATGTTACAGTACTATGCTCTTCAGATTCTGGAAACTGTTATCAAAACTAGATGGAAGATTCTGCCCAGGAATCAATGTGAAGGTAAGTTTTCTTAAACACTACACAAAGCTTAAGTGGTGCTAGTGGGACCTTTTTCCTTATGACTGTTGTGTTTGCCAAGATGGGTACTATTGCCTCACAATGCATGCATGCAGGCAGGTTTTAGTTGTAGTGGTGTTTTGTTTTTTCCACATGCCGCAGCAGAATCGGTACATTCTGCACAGTGGTCCTTTTTTGCAACAGAAACAACAAAATCAGTGCTGTCAGGTTTCAAAGCATCCCAGGTGTCATTGTTGGAAGCAGAGGAACACTGGTTAAATTTGTTGTCCTTCTGCTTGTTTACAAATTAAACTTAATTTTACATTGACAAGTAAAGTCCTCAAATGAAACCCTCCAATATTAGTATTAGATAACACAAAGTGAGTACTGATGGATAAAATCTGCCTACTACATATAATGGAGATATTTTGTCCTTTGTTGCCACCTACTGTTAAAGATCTGTTTTGCGTATTTGCAGAAGAGAATTCCTAAGACAGTCAATCAGTAAACCCTTAGCTTTAACTTAAGCTTTCGTTTATTATCTCCTTAGATTCTACGTTGTACAACAAACTAATAATTAATTCATCGGTAAATCTGCAAATCAATTAAGACTATTCCCCCTCCAGTTTTTTTTTTTTTTTTCATTCTGCTCAAAATTTATTTTTCTCATTGACCTAAGACTTCCCCACTTCTGACCGTAGATGCCTGACTTTTGTTCAAGTGGCAAACCCAGTGCAGGGCGACCGGCAAGTATGTCTTTTCCCCCATTGTGTCAAGAGTATTGCTTCCGGCTCCGCCCATTACACCCTACCACATAACATGCTCACAGAGTCAGAGTGGTTCTGCAGCAGCAGCCCAGGGAAAATAGGGAGTAGTTGAGAACAGATTTAGAGGTGCCCTGCTCACACTGATGGGCCTGACTTCATGGCAAGCGTTTAGTGAATATGTAACTTCAACCGAATAGTTTTGAAGTCATTCAGAGGTCTGCCCTGCAGAAATACAGTGCTATTTGCACTCAAATTCTATTTGGTCTCATTTAGTTTTTATTTACATTTTTTTTTTTTTTTTACTGGAATAAGTTATACATTGAGCAGTGCACCTTTAAAGGTTAGGGATCGCCAAATGCAGCTAGTTTTGACTGGTAGGGTCAATGAGTAACGTGCCATAGACAACTGTTAATGCCAGCATGTGTTTTAGATTTGAGTGTTTTCTCACTGCAAGCCACAGTGTAATTCTACTGGTTCCTTTGTTTGCTTGCAGGCATTAAAAAGTATGTTGTCGGTCTCATTATCAAGACCTCTTCTGATGCGACAAGTGTGGAGGTGAGTGAATGTTTTTTATATAGGTGAACCATTGCTGGATAACAGTATCGGGCTTGTGTGCGATACCGCTGAAGAAAATGGCAACTTAATTATAGCTAATTGATGATGGTGAGATAATTGCTAAATAATTCCAAAAAATAGAAGGATGTATGGTCAAATTAAGATTCATCAAGTAGTGCTCATGACATAGCTGACACGGGTGATTTTTCTGGAGCTAGTTTGGCCAGTAATGTTGACCATTTAAATTATTTTAATTATTTACTTGGTTATTCATTTATTTTCTATTATTTGAACTTGATTTTTAAAAATTGCACATCTGTCTGAATGTATTTGTGGTCAATTTAACAGATGGTGTTTTTATTTAATTTTTTAGAATTTACTGTATAGCATTTATTTATTTTGGCTTTTTTTCCTTTTTATAGAAAGAAAAGGTCTACATTGGAAAGCTAAATATGATCCTCGTTCAGGTAATTTTTTTTACATTTTATGTTTTATATATTAACTACTGATAGAATTATGTCATACGATTAAATAATTTCTGGAATCTTATGATGTTTAGAATATGTTAAGGAATTAATGCATTCTTTTTGTGATGAGCTACATGCAGAGACCCTTAGTTTCTATTTTCCTTAACAGAAACTTATGGCTGCTGAATAGAAGTCCTGATTGTAGGCTAGGCCTCCATTCATTTAGATTTTTTTTTTATTGTCAGAGTGGCGGTGTCATCAATTTACTCCTTTTCAAAATGTCTAATGTTCTTGTTTTTGTCAGAGCCTTTATTCCCTGTTGTTGGATTGCAGTGTTTCCTCTGTAAATATATGCAGCTTTGCTTAGGGAAAATTATACATTGTTCACACACGGCTCAAATCAGTCAAGTTTGTACTGGTAACGTTTTTTTTTTTTTCAGTCAAATTTCAAACGCATGACGTGTATACACCGATAGCAATAACATTATGAGCACTGACAGATGAAGTGAATAACACTGATAATGTCAATATCATGGCACCTGTCAGTGAGTGGGATATATTAGACAGCAAGTGAACATTCTGTCCTCAAAGTTGATGTGTTTTAAAAGCAGGAAAAATGGGCAAGCGTAAGGATTTGAGCGACGTTGACAAGGGCCAAATTGTGATGGCTAGACAACTGGATCAGAGCATCTCCAAAACTACAGATCTTATAAAAAGTGGTCCAAGGAAGGTGAAGCAGCGACAGGGTCATGGGCGGCCAAGGCTCATTTATGGATGTGGGGCGACTACAGGCTGGTTCTAATAGAAAGGTGTCAGAACACACAGTGCTTCGCAATTTATGTCAGGGGCTGCGCAGACCAGTCAGGGTGCCCATGCTGACCCCTGTCCCCTCCTGAAAGTGCCCACAATGGGCACGGAGCATCAGAACTGGACCACGGAGCAATGAAAGAAGGTGGCCTGGTCTGACGAATCACGTTTTCTTTTACATCACGCCGATGGCCGGTTGCGTGTGCGTCACTTACCTGGGGAACACATGGCACCAGGATGCACTATGGGAAGAAGGCAAGCCAACGGGGGCAGCGTGAGGGCAATGTTCTTTGGGCAATGTTCTGCTGGGAAGCCTTGGCTCCTGGCATTCATGTGGGTGTTATTTTGACACGTACCACCTACCTAAGCATTGTTACAGACCATGTACATCCTTTCATGGAAACAGTATTCCCTGATGGCATTGGCCTCTTTCATGCGCCCTGCCACAAAGCAAACATGCTTCAGGAATGGTTTGAGGAACACAGCAACGAGTTCAAGGTGTTGACTTTGGAAATTGACATCAAATTGTTCATGACCCTATTTGAGAGAGTGTGCAAGCTAAATATAAGGCGAGAGATCATGACAGTGTCCCTGACTAGAGTTGAGTGACTTTGCAATAATGTGTTGGAGAATGAGTCACATGCTGCGTCAGATGAGTTAGCGATGAGCGTTGTTCTAGCCTTAAGAGATCGCCAACTGTGAATGTCAGAATCCCTACTCGTCCACTAGGGTGCTGTGCTTTTTGGTGCTGTACATATGTGTGGTTGCTTTGCTGTGTATGACTTGATTTCTAGGCCATCATAGGGATATCCATCCATCCATCCATCCAATCATTTTGGAGCATGTAAACTTTGAGACTTTGTAAGGTTGTGTAATGCACATTTGTCCCAATCTGCGTAGATCCTGAAGCAGGAGTGGCCTAAGCACTGGCCCACCTTCATCAGTGACATCGTGGGGGCAAGCCGGACCAGCGAAAGTCTCTGTCAGAACAACATGATCATCCTTAAGCTGCTCAGTGAAGAGGTCTTTGACTTTTCCAGTGGCCAGATGACACAAGTCAAGGCCAAGCACCTCAAAGACAGGTCAGCTCGCTTAAATGCAGATGGATAGTGATGTCTTCAGGACATTGCTGCAGATGCACTGTCATATCAGAAAGGGAGGCAGGGTAGTCTAGTGTGCTAGCTGAAAGGTCCTGTTCTGGCCTACCTGTAAGCATCAGTGAGAAAAATGTCTAACCCCTACCTGCTTTTAAACTTGTATACCATTGAGGAGAGGTCAGAAGACATGATGTATTCTCCTCCTCAAAAAGAGGAGCAGAATACTGTTAATAATGTCTTACTGTTGATGTGTGAAAGCGGCAAAAGTCACTTTATTTTCTCATTTGCTTCTTTCAGCATGTGCAATGAGTTTTCCCAAATATTCCAGCTTTGCCAGTTTGTTATGGTATGTAAAGTCGCCTTTACAACAGTTCTTGCTATATGCTTTTGTGTGTTGCCATGTTTGATCACAATCTGTTTGCCTTGTGTTGGATTGTAGGAGAACTCCCAGAATGCCCCTCTTGTTCATGCCACTCTGGAGACCCTCTTGCGGTTTCTCAACTGGATTCCTCTGGGGTACATCTTTGAAACCAAACTCATCAGCACATTGGTGTATAAGGTGTGTGTGTGTGTGTACACACATATCCACAGCTCTAGTTATTTGGAAACTAATCTCTTTGCATTGAGTAATTATTTAAATATTGGGTCCACTTCTAGTCATATTTGTTGTACCACTGCTTATGGGTCTTTTGGACTGACGTGTGAGCGGAGTCTAATGCAACCCGTATCCCTATCAGTTCCTGAACGTGCCCATGTTTCGCAACGTGACGCTGAAGTGCCTAACGGAAATCGCCGGTGTGAGTGTGAGCCAATACGAGGAGCAGTTTGTCACCCTCTTCACCCTGACCATGTGTCAGCTAAAACAGGTGGGTAACAGTACGCTTAACTACACGGTTTCCTCCATCATGCGCACGGTTTATCTAGTGTTGTAACCTGGCTCATGTGTGTGTCCAGATGCTGCCTCTGAACACTAACATCCGGCTAGCCTACGCCAACGGGAAGGACGACGAGCAAAACTTCATTCAGAACCTCAGCCTGTTTCTCTGCACCTTCCTGAAAGAGCACGGCCAGCTGATTGAGAAGAGGCTGAACCTCAGAGAAACTTTAATGGAGGTGAGAGGCTCAACTGACCTCATATCTTACTGCAGCGGCCTGGTCACTGTAATCAAGTAATGGGGGGGGCAGGATAGTCTACTGGTCTAGGTGTTGGAATCACAGCCGGAAGGTTGTGGGTTCGAGCCCCAGAGTTGGCCTACCTGTAAGCATCCTTGAGCAAGATACCTAACCCCTATCTGCTCTATGTAATAGCACCATGTAATTGTAAATCGCTTTGGATTAAAGCATCTGCTAAATGACCTCATTGTAATTGTAAATGGCAACCAACGTTGGGTTTTGGAGTAACATAACTTGGTAAATATCAAATAGAGTATAATACTAAGCAGCAGTAAAACATTGGTCTCATCCATGTCTCACTCTCAGGCACTGCACTACATGCTGCTGGTCTCGGAGGTAGAGGAGACGGAGATCTTTAAGATCTGTCTGGAGTACTGGAACCACCTGGCAGCAGAGCTTTACAGAGAGAGTCCCTTCTCCACCTCTACCTCCCCGCTGCTCTCTGGAAACCAGCACTTTGACGTGCCCCCCCGCAGGCAGCTCTACCTGCCTGTGCTCTCCAAGGTGACACACACACACACACACACAACCTAGTCGTATTACTATTTAAAGTTCATGGTAGTAACAATATTGGTAATTATCACAAAATGGTCTCTCTGTATTTATACATTTTGTAAGAGAAAGCAAGTATGATGTAATTCACTCCCCCTCTTTCTCCTTAGCGTTAATAATTGCATTTAGTAAGACCATTCTTCGTTGTCAAGAGATAAACTAGTATTTACCAAAAGACCTGCTGAGAGAAGCACAAATAGAGTCAGACACAGAGAATTACTTTGTACAAAGGGCGACCTGCTCAAATGCAACATCTAAGCCACACTGCAGTAGAGACGCGCTGAGCAGTTCCTTATTCTTTTATTTATAGTCAGACAGTTTATAGGCGGTACATAGCATGGTATGCAGGCGGGACAGTCTCCATCCATAACAGTTGGCAGTTCAGGGTCGTACACATAGATGTATAGGCGGAGAACTGGTTTAGACCAGTTCTCTGCACGCAGTGAGGAGATAAGCAAGACAGGTGCAAGATTTACACAGTGGGAACTTGTTCTAGCCTTTATTCATACCAGGGCCTTTATACAATGTATTGCGGCCTTGAAGCAACTGCGAGATGCATAACAGGAGACATCATAAAAGGAACTTGTTCTAGTGACATAAAAATTGTCTCCTAACATTCGTATAGTCGTACTGTCTGTAAGGGCTTGCCGTATCTGGGTTGGGGTATGTGTGTTGACCGACTATAGGCAAAGGCCCCTCGTCAATAACATTAAATTCACTATCAGTAGTCTCAAGGCATAGAGTTGCTACAGAATAATAATCTGGCTGTGAGTAAAGCAAAACTAAAAATGTATTGTTTCAATAATATTTTAAAGGAATTGACTAATGGTGGAAAAAAAAACAATGTCTTTATTGTACGTGCGAACGGATACATCACTCAGGTCATATCTATTTTGTTGAGGAGAGGCAGGTCCCTCTAACACACATGCAGTGGGCGTGTGTGCGCACATGTTCTATGTCTAATTGCCTCTGATTCGCATCCAAACACAATGGTGGTGTGACTTGTTTTGAAGTCACTCTCAACCGAGGGATTTCATTAGCCTTGTGAGAAAGTTCCACATTCAGTCAGTCTGGATTCCCTCCACTCAAAACCGCTTGAGCCCAGTTCGAAAACCACCTGGCCAATCAACATCCAGTTGAGTAGTTCAGTAGAGGACGACACTACATTAAAAAAAAAAGTCTATCGCTAATGATCTGATTGACACTGACACTGCTATTACCACAAACGGTTACAAATGGAGGGAAACCAGAAGAACTTGCTGAGTGAAACAGAATGTGGAGCTCTCAAGATCACAAAGCTAGGATTACACAGTAATTGAAAGCAAATCATTATTTCTGCTAGAGTATTATGCATGTATACACTACCTATATTTAAAAAAAATCAAAAAAATACCCTGCCTGAAATGTAAAAACCTATGAAATTGCGTATTTCTGCTGTTATTGCACACTATGAGCATGTAGCTGTAGCTCATGAGTGCAGTTTGCTCTGCTCTCTCTCTGTGTGTGTGCCAGTGAGAGCATCATTGTGGCGTGCGTGTTGACAAGCATTTATCCCCTGTGGCAGGTGCGGCTGTTGATGGTGAGTCGGATGGCCAAGCCAGAGGAGGTGTTAGTGGTGGAGAATGACCAGGGGGAGGTGGTTAGAGAGTTCATGAAGGACACCGACTCCATCAACCTCTACAAGAACATGAGAGAAACCCTGGGTAAGGCTGGGTAGTGAGAGAACCTTTTGGTTGCACCCACTGGTAACACCCTCTTGTATATACTATTAGTGGAGTGGTGCTCAAACAAATGCAGAGACGGCACCATCTGCTAGTTAAATACAGGGTATTGCTATATCTTGGCTTATATTAGTGTCAGGTGATGTCACCTTGACAACCATTGCTATAGGAAATTCTTATTGCTATCTTTTATTTACCTGGGTGCCTTCCTATCGACTGCTCGCAAAGTAAATGTTTCACTGTAAATGTATCTGGACAAACATGAATACAAATCGACCCGTCCCTGTGCAGTATACCTGACCCATCTGGACTATGCGGACACCGAGCGCATCATGACAGAAAAACTCCACAACCAGGTGAACGGTACGGAGTGGTCCTGGAAGAACCTCAACACACTGTGCTGGGCCATCGGTTCTATCAGCGGGGCCATGCACGAGGAGGATGAGAAGCGGTTCCTGGTTACTGTCATTAAGGTATTATAGGAATTACTAATATCTCAAATACGATTAGCGGGGGGTGATTAGACTATTTGAGATTTCATAACACAAGTCATAAGTTACATTTGAGTTACAATAAATTCAAAAGGAAATATTTTAGTAATATTATCATTACTTGGTGTGTAGTGTGCTGGTAATTGGGCTGGTATGCTGGTAATTGGGTTGTTCTTTTCTGCAACTTAATTATCGTGATGCACATTGTGTATCAAGTGATGTATATTTTTCCCAAACTGCTCAGCCCTGCTCAAGTGTTAACATTGTGATAATTGTAATGGGTCTTTTTTACTTAACTTAAGTAAAAGACTTATTACAATTATCACTATTGGTTAGGTTAACCAATGATAAAAGTTCCCACATTCCATGTGAAATGCAGCATGTTTGTCAAGCCCTCTCTAAAGGCTATATTAATAAACTTGGATTGGCACAACTTAACTAATGTGTTCTCCAGCTTTGCATGGATTGTTAAAGTAGAGAGGAATTTACATCACATAAATATTGCCCACAGGCCTTTGTCTGATGATTGACACCTTTGGAAACAAAATAATGACATTGTGGCGTAGCAGAAAGTGAAGAAAAAGTGTGCAGAAAGGTTTGACACTCCATTGTATTGTAAAAGGATCTGCTAGGACTGTGTGAGCAGAAGAGGGGGAAGGACAACAAGGCCATCATTGCATCCAACATCATGTACATTGTAGGCCAGTATCCACGCTTCCTCAGAGCCCACTGGAAGTTCCTCAAGACTGTGGTCAACAAGCTCTTTGAGTTCATGCATGGTAAGATGGAAGGCAGTTTGATAGTTGACTACTGCGGGGCTTTGACTCGAACTCATTATATATATATATATATGTATATGTATATGTATATGTATATGTATATATATGTATGTATATATGTATATGTGCGCTCAAGGATACTTACAAGTATCCCCCAACAAGCTGGGCTTGTTGGGGGATCAAACTTATTCGGAGGGGGAGTCTATCACCCTAACCACTAGACTATCCGGCCACTCAATATTATAATAATATAAATTTATAGTGTCATATTTTAAATAGCTAATTTATAAATAATATAATTTATTGGAATCTTGCTATGACCTCTCAGGGGGTCCTAACCCCTTTGAGGACCACTGGAACATTGTATTCTGCATCTGGCAAGGGAATTCCATTTTGTCTGCCTGTTTGTGGTGTTGGTGCCCCCCCCCTTAACTCACATGACCCCTGTGCCCCTCGCCAGAGACCCATGACGGTGTACAGGACATGGCTTGCGACACCTTCATCAAGATTGCCCAGAAGTGCCGGCGCCACTTTGTCCAGGTGCAGGTGGGTGAGGTGATGCCCTTCATCGACGAGATCCTCAACAACATCAACACCATCATCTGTGACCTCCAGCCCCAGCAGGTCAGAGCAAGCGCACACCGCCACCCATTGCTCCCACGTACTGTACCTCGCGTCAGTTGCAGGAGGGAAGGGACACAGCCCTAGGCCGAAATACTGAATATTGTTTGTTTGTTTATTTATTACACGTGTGTGTTTGTGTGTCGTATGCTACGTATTGCTGCTGTAAAGCCTGAATTCCCCTCTGGGGATCAACAGCCTTATGTTTGTTTTTGTGTCCAGGTACACACCTTCTATGAGGCAGTAGGCTATATGATTGGAGCCCAGACAGACCAGGCTGTTCAGGAGCACCTGATAGAGAAATACATGCTGCTGCCCAACCAGGTGTGGGACAGTATCATTCAGCAGGCCACCAAGGTGAGACGCACATTACTACTGCTACTGCTGTTACGACACATTAGTTCGAAATAATCCTCCTTATTACACTATTCTTTTATCTTTTTAATAAAGGGCATGCATGTTTCAGAGCTGTTCTATAGATGTACTGTGTATTGTTATGCAGTCATGGTATGCTACTGAAAGAGTTCTCAAACCTCTTGGCCAAAGACCGCCATGGTAGTGCTCTAATGTGCTGCTCACTCTCTGGCCTGCAGAATGTGGACATCTTGAAGGACCCTGAGACTGTGAAACAGCTGGGCAGCATCCTGAAGACCAACGTCAGGGCCTGTAAAGCCGTGGGACACCCGTTTGTCATCCAGCTCGGGCGGATTTACCTAGACATGCTGAACGTCTACAAGTGCCTCAGCGAGAACATCTCAGCTGCTATCCAGGCGAATGGTAGGTACCGTGGGGATGGGCTGCATTTGGCAAGCACTTGGCCTGGGTGGCATGTGTTGTGATATTACTGTCTTGTCTCACTGTGACTTTAGCAATTCATTGATTGCTTGCATGTACTGTGGGCCTTTGGAGCATCACTCGATTAATACGATCAATTAATATGATCAATGCTTAAGTAATCAATCAATAAATCTGAAGTTATAAATTTTTGACATGGGATTGACCATATTCTGTGATGCAGAAAACGGCAGAAAACCTTTTTTTTTTATTACATCGGGGCAGATTTTTATTCACTCAAAAATGTGATTATATAGGCATATATGTAAACCATAAACGGTATCAAACATAATATTGCTAGGCATCAATTGCCCAGGATTCAATCGAGGAGATTACAGTATTGCTAGATTTCAACAAACCCAGTCATTTAGCAGATGGCAATCAAAATGGCATTAGACATGGTGTTGTTAAAACCCGGCTCAGCCAATCCGACTGGCTTATCCTAGCCTGGCACTACTTTAAGATTTATAATGGGGGAGAAAGTGGGCCGAAAGAGACAGTTTGGGAAGAACCTTTTTGACCAAACTTGACAAAACACCAGCCTGAACAAAAATAGAATGATCTTACTCGTGTGTTAGTGTTTATCGAGCCGATTGACGTCAGAAAGGGATTCCAGATGACAGAATGGGTCCGGACGAAGGGCTTTCCCAGTCTGCCTGGTCAACGCACTACACTGCAATATAATGATTTATGGTTTGAGCAAGATTCCCGGCTCTCTGTTTTGTGAAATTAGTTTAAAAATGCATTTTTAAGAAAGGCGATTTGCTTTAAAATCCTGGGAAGTTGGCTTTTTGGCGATATTTTAATAATATGCTGACGGAAGTGAGAATCCACTTGCACTTTACTCTGAACACATGACTCACAAAAATAAGATGGTCTGCGTATTGTTACTATATGGACATGTAATTTTCAGTGTGGCTGTATCACTGTGTTGGTCAGGTAATGCTGACCAATGAGGTGGCCATGATGATGACGACGAGGAGACAAGTGTGAATTTAACTTGTTTTGATGAGTGTCTTTTTAAATTGGTACAATAGTTAAGACAAAATTTCAAAACGTCTTATTTGAAAACCACTGTTTGAGATAAAATAATCATCCCTTTTCTATCTGCTGTTTGCATGGCAGGAGAGATGGTGACCAAACAGCCTTTGATCCGGAGTATGAGGACTGTGAAACGGGAGACCTTGAAACTGATCTCAGGCTGGGTTAGCCGATCCAATGATCCTCAGATGGTAAGAAAATGCTGTGCGCTAATGACAGCACATCAGTATCATAGTCGCATAACTCGGAGGAGCCATCTTTCGCATTGCATAGAGTGCATTGGGGACAAAGTATCCTGTTATTTTTTTGACGGAAACATTTGCAGGTAACTTGGAGTCGCCAGCAGTGATTTTATAGAATTGTAATAATTCATCCTGAAATGCCCCAAACTTTTTCTCTTCTGTGCATGCAGGCTGTGTGTTCTGTTTAACTGTCTTTTTTTACTCTACATGTTTTTATTCCTGTCAGTGTTGACCTCTGCTAATCTACTTTGTCTCTTTCCAGGTGGGCGAGAACTTTGTTCCACCGCTCCTGGACGCCGTCCTCATCGACTACCAGCGCAATGTCCCTGCCGCCAGAGAGCCTGAGGTCCTCAGCACCATGGCGACCATCGTCAACAAGCTGGGCGGACACATCACTAGCGAAATCCCGCAGATCTTCGACGCTGTGTTTGAGTGCACGCTCAACATGATCAATAAGGTAGGGCTGTGGGAAGAAATGAAGGAGCAAAGTGTTGAATGAGGGAATATTATAGAATGGTGTTGTTGAGAAGTAAACTTCCTTTTGACCAATAAGGTTTAAGTGGGGGAATTGACAACATAATACTGGACATAAAGACTCCATTCATAACATATCTCTAATTTCAATGATTGAAATGTGTGTGTGTGTGTGTGTGTGTGTGTTTTTTATATCTACATCTGTTAATAGAACTTTGAGGAGTATCCGGAGCACAGGACCCACTTCTTCTACCTGCTCCAAGCAGTCAACACCCACTGCTTCCCTGCCTTCCTCGCAATCCCTCCTGCTCAGTTCAAACTAGTGCTGGACTCCATCATCTGGGCCTTCAAGCACACCATGAGGAACGTGGCGGACACCGGTGAGCCCGACGTGGACACACAAGAACCCGTCCCTCTTTTAGTTATAGTCCACACTAAATCTCTGTAGTATGTGACAATAATTTGGCTAAATGAATGATAAAATGTGGGGCACACGAGTGCGTTGTCACGTTTGCCAGAAGTGGGGAAACCATGTGAAGCTGAATCCTAACTGCATGTGTGTTCCCTACAGGCCTCCAGATTCTGTACACACTGCTCCAGAACGTGGCCCAGGAAGAAGCAGCCGCGCAGAGCTTCTACCAGACATACTTTTGTGATATCCTGCAACATATCTTCTCCGTGGTCACGGACACGTCTCACACAGCCGGTGAGTGTCTTCATTGGTAATGTACAGTATCAGGGATAACCGTGCGGAGCATTTCAAGGAAATGTATTCTGTGGGTTTGAATTCAAAATGTATATCCACCTGCCTGGGACGGGACATGGGGCCCAATCTTATACCTGGCGCAAAGTGTCTTTGCTAGTTTCAGACCGACGCAGTTGTCATTTTTCTATCCAGAACCCGTGTTGTTTAAATAGCAAATTCCCATCTGAGCACCCGTGTTGTCTTAAAATGAGGTGTGGTCAGGTGCATTGTTGGTGCATTGCTATCTTGAGGCAGCGGAAAGCGATTGACCAACAAAAACCTGGTCTAAAGATTGTAGGCTAATGTGCACCTACATAGGCCAGTGCACAACAAGCTTACACTCTGCTTGTTACACACACAGGGAGGTGCAGCTGCGCACAAGCATGCAAAAGATTTAAAAATAAAAAGATTACAATGTGAAAGATTATTATTGGCACACACGCTTTCACTTGGCACACACGCAGATCAGTTTCCTCTGTAGAGAAGGTGCAACTGCACCTGGCTTTTAAAGGGAATGGGACATGACACTGATTGGTATATTGCATGTTAAGCCCCAAAAACACACCGTGAATAACTAAGAGACAACCCGTTTGAACCATGCGACTGCCGCTGCGTCCATTTCTTTTCGCCGATAAACTAGCAAAAGTGCATTTCCCTACTTCCGCAAGAGACTTAAGACTGACCTCTTCAGAATCCAGCTCGACAACTGACCTCTCTACCTCATAACATTCCCACTTACTGAAATTCTTAGACAATTCCTTATCTTCCATCTCTATTTTCTATCTGTATTTAAAATGTTAAAAAAAAAAAAATCCCTCTTTCCTTTTTAGATCACCTCTTAGGAAATGTAGCACTTCTTTAGGCTTAGCAATTACTTTAAGGATTGAACGATATGTTACGTACTGCATGTTGCAAACTGTATAACTACCTTGGCCCAATGACATACTGCTGTCATTATATATCAGAATATTTGCTTACGATAACTGGTGTATGACCTATTCAGCTATTGACAAATGTTTGACTTAGTCTAAGTTGCTTTGGATAAAAGTGTCTGCCAAATGCTGTAAATTTAAATACTGGAAGTATGTATTCTCAAGTTACTCCATTTTGCAGAATTACATTGTTGTGTTTAAATGATATATTTACATTTTGGAATAAAACCTTTCTAGACATGTTAGAAGTATGTTTTTGTGAAACAATGAGCTCAATGGATTGTAAAAATACCAGAGTTTCTGATCTAGCACCTACCACGGACAAGAGGTCAATTCATGGTGAACGTGGCAGCCCCTTTTTTAAATGCATGTGATATTGTGACACTCAGGCCTGACGATGCACGCCTCTATCCTGGCCTACATGTTCAACTTGGTTGAGGAAGGGAAGATCACAACAGTCCTCAATCCAGCAAGCCCAGCCAGCAACCAGATGTTCATCCAGGAGTATGTGGCCAACCTGCTTAAGACTGCCTTCCCTCACCTACAGGAGTGAGTGCACAACCACACCGTCTTTTAGACCATTTTAACAGTCCTGAATGTACAGTGAGAACCACGGCAGCAGTTATGTACTGGTTGACTAGATTTAATAGCCGACGTAACATGGCAGATATGACAAGAAGGTAGGGCTGTTGGTGTCGTGTGTCTACAGGGTTTTTGCTATACTTTATATCCCTTTGTTCCCCTCAGCGCCCAGGTGAAGGTGTTTGTGACGGGGCTCTTCAGCTTAAACCAGGACATTCCCGCCTTCAAGGAGCATCTTAGGGACTTCCTAGTCCAGATCAAGGTGAGCTTTTCGCATCATGGAAAAACAGTAATAGAATTGTTCATTGTAGTGCATGTTTTCATCACTATCATCATTGTAGAGTCTCATAAGGCTAACTTAAAGAATCCGTGTAAAGTATTTGAACTTCTCCTGTTTTGTGCACTCTATTTCCATATGTAGTGTATAAATGCATAATAACTGAGCAGAATTGGAGGCTTTTGGCAAAAGTCTCAAAGCAAATCTCTTTGAATATTAAGCCAAGGTAAATGATTAGTGTGTGTGGGGGGACGCACATTGGCTGTCGAAATGTGATAGGCAAATCGTAAAATTTGCATTTTTGGTTATGTCTCTTCATTGCCTTCTGTTATACTGATATATAAAACAGGAAAGTGTATAGTTAGTGCTTGTATATCTGGAACAACTGATCACCAGACCATTTTTCGTTTATGTTGGTGCAACAGTAATGCATGGTGTGACCCAGTAAAGCTAGAGAAAGCTGTAATCTGTCTAGTAAAGTAAAATGTGGGGCTGTTTTTAAATGTGCAGTGCCTTGATGTAGCCAACTAGTTTCTACACTGGCTTCCAAATATGAGAAAGTGGTTGGATTTTTGTACATTTTGAAGCCGATGAAGACAATTGACCTTGATTTCCTGTTTGGGAAAAATGATGTTGGTTATACCATTCAATCTGTGTTTTATTGTCTTTCCATCTTACAGTCAAAGCTCTTGAGTTTTGGATCTTGTCCTGCACATTATATCTTCACGCTGTCTTGTTTTAATCCTTGATAGTTGTGTAATAATGCACTAAAAAAACAACTAAATATCATGGGCCTAGAACAAGGCACTGCCTACCTCAGGCGTTGCTTGTGTCTATTGTCGCTGATAACATGGCGTAGTCTATTTTCAGCAGGGAGGATAGGTTATCAGCAGCTACATAGCTGGCTGCTTAGCTGTTGGTTTCCATAAATGACACTCTACAACATGGCCAGGCTGTCCATCAAGAGGGATGGAGGGTGACACCCACTGTGTCTATGTTGAGAGTGCATGTTGTAGTGCTTGGCAGAGGTCTGTGTGATGACCTGCCTCACAAACAGCAATGTCACTGTGTGTGTGTGTGTGTGTGTCCAGGAGTTTGCTGGCGAGGACACCACAGACCTTTTCCTGGAGGAGCGGGAGGCGTCTCTGCGCCAAGCCCAGGAAGAGAAACACAAGATCCAGATGTCTGTCCCAGGCATTCTGAACCCCCACGAGATCCCCGAGGAGATGTGTGACTGAGCCCACCCTCACCCCCCCACACACACAAATTGTACAGTTCTCCAACACAACAAACATTCACATAAAATAACCCCTAACCACAGCATACACAACCCAGCCTGAGAGAGAGGTGGACAGCCCTCCTTCCTGTGGGGCAAAGCGGGTGGTCCCATTGGATGTTTGTTGACCAAAACAATGCCAATAATATGTAAATGATTACCGCGTCACCCTGTGGCCCTTTTTACATAATATGCGTTTTCTATGGAGACTTTTTGTGTAATATCCTTCCAGAACTGTTCATCTAAGCCCACGTTGCATTTGGTCTATGGTCCGTCCCAAGACCTGCATGTCGAGGCTGTAACAATAAGGACACGTTTAACCATCTCGGTTTTTGTTAACCCTCCCTCCATCCCTCGGGCTTTTCCCGCACATTTGTTTATATATATATATTATATAACACGGTCCGAGCAGAGTTTTTCGTGAAAACCCGCATGTGTCGTCAGTGTAGAGGCTTCTAGGACAGACAGACTGGAAGGAAAGGGGTCTTGTAAAGAGGCTTGCACTGCTCGGTGGCCCGCTGCATTGTGGAAGAATGTGAAACGGATTTGAATGAAGGCGTGAGAGGTGCTGCTTCATGCATCAGGAGAAGCATCCAATTTGTTGTAAGTTGCGCTTAACTTTAAAGTGTTTTGGGCACTGCCAGGTAGGAGGTTTTTTTTTTTTTTTAAGGGAAATCGTAACAGACTGTGCATATCATCCCGATTGTATAGCATCTTTAATATCATGGCAACATGTTTTTTTCCTTCATTTATTCTATTTTGTTATTTTTGTTGTGGGTGTGTGCGTGTGTGCTGTCGCCTAGTCGACATCAGCGTTTTGTTTTTCCTCTAAGAGGATTGTTGCTCATGTGTGAGCTTTCATTAATGGGATGTTTTACGGGCGCAGCGGAGATATTTATGGGTTCCTGGTTGGTTGCATCTTTATAACAACTCCTGTTTAACTCAGACGGCTTTTGCGATTTTTGAATTGTACTAATTTGCGTTGTTTACCATGCTGTAGTGCGTCAGACTACCTTTAGAGCAAAATAAGGAAAACTGGGTTTACATTTAATTTTGTATTTTTGAATTGTATCTTTAGTTCTATCCAAATAAACAAAATGCTTTAGTTTAGACAGCAAACTTATTGCCAGTGAGTTTAATTAGGTAAAGAATGTATAAATCCAAATAAGTACCCAGTCTCTAATGGCAAAATTCCCTTCTTGAAGTGTTACATTTGTTGTGAACTTTTTGAACTGATTAAAGTTGAGACTTTTATAACCCTGCCTTCTGCTCAGTCTTCATAATTTCAATAGGCATGTGACATGTCTAATTCAAACATCTCGTATAGATATACACTCACCAGCCACTTCATTAGGTGCACCTTGCTAGTACCGGGTTGGATCCCCTTTTGCCTTCAGAACTGTCTTAGATTCAACAAGGTGCTGGAAACCTCAGAGATTTTGGTCTATATTGACATAGCATCATGCAGTTGCTGCAGATTTGTCTGCTGCACATCGATGATGCGAATCACCCGTTCCACCACATCCCAAAGGTGCTCTATTGGATTTAGATCTGGTGACTGGAGGCCATGTGCGTTCAGAGATGCTCTTTTGCATCTGTGATTTGCCTTGGTTGTGACGAGTGGTTATTTGAATTACTGTTGCCTTCTATCAGCCTAAACCAATCTGGCCATTCTCCTCTGACCTCTGCCATCAACAAGGCATTTCCACCCAGAGAACTGCCGCTCACTGGATACTCTCTGGTCCTCCCCCCTTTTAGGAAGTTTCACAACAGCTTGGCCATTACTGCAGCTTCAAAACATTGAAGTCATGGGGGCTGGTATTGCCCAATGGGGCCCAGTAATGTGACTGTCCTGTGCTCATAACATTTCCAGCCATACCCCATCATAACGTATCCTACACTGTTATCTGAACTTTAATTCCTTCTTTAGGCTACGCCTACCTTTTTACGAATTAAATTGAATGAGAACGTTCAGAGGCTTCAAGCTCTTGAAAGGGATTCATAATTACTTTCTGTAACGCACACCAATATGGACTGTAAAAAAATGTGTCGGGTGATTATAGTTGTCTTGCTTGTCATCTCTCACACACACACACACACATATACTGTACAATCCCGTGGCATTTCCGCTGGTCTTTTTTTGCCAAGGTGGGGCCTGGGAAAGCTGATCCAGTCACTAATCCCGTAACGTACCAGTATTCCCTTGAAGGTTGTGATGCCGCTCTCCCAGGGAGCCTACCTCTAATGACCCAAGAGGACACCCTTGCCGCCCTCCTTGGTGGTTGATGTTCTCCTTGATGTTTCATCCTTTTATCTACACAAAAAAATACGTTATATCTTAATCGATATCTGTACTTGGGGGGGGGGGGGG
>JAODLI010000007.1:354165-389321 GCA_027575585.1 Percopsis omiscomaycus | reverse complement strand
TTTATATATTTCCCCCCCCCCCCCCCCCCCGTTCTGACCCAGTTTCGCATAGCCTCAGTCATCCGCGGTATCCGCTTTTGAGGAGTGGAGGTAACAGCTGGAGATCTCAGAGCACCGCTGGGAACGGGGCCAGACTTACCCCCTGCTGCTGCCCCTGTGAGTAAAGTTACCCGCTAAACTGTCAGTCCGCTGTCTCCAATCCACACACACACGAGTAGACTATCCCCTACTAGGTGGCATATAGCCAAGCCACAATCCTTCCCAGGTTTTTCTCTGTAAAATAAATAACTCTTTTGAAACAAAGAATCGTTGTGAGTTTAAGAATAGTCAGTGATGTCTATACACACCTGATAGAAATAACTTTCTATTCGATAAAACCATTGAATGCGACAATTTTGTGTTTCATATTTAACTTCTACTTAGACTTGTTAGATGGAGAAGCTGTAACAGGTTGTATCCAAACTGGGGCAAAGTTGACCGACAACATGGAGGGAATTCTAAATGACATTGTGATGCCCTCTACTGGACAATAGCTGTATAGGATATCACTTTTTTTTTTTTACATCAAATAAAAACAAACAGCATAGTACTTAGTTTAGTTTGTTTTATTTTTGATATCACAGTTCATTCTGTTCATTTTATTGGTCCCAGTAGTGTACAGTACAGTCTTATTCTTAAACGGATACCAACTAATTAAGTAATATATTAGCAGAACTGTGTCAAAAAGCATTTGAAAATAATTTGCAGCATTAGCTTTTTAGTGGGTGGAGTCAGAAAAGCTGGGCTTTCCAGATAGGGCAATATCACTGAAACAAACCAAATGTATTTGACTACTTCTACTGGCTGTGTACCGCCACCTTGTGGAGTGTATATGTTCCTGCTATAGTTTTGACTAGATTTGTGTCATGTATTAGTAGCTACTGTATCTAGTAGTATCTGAAAGAAATAGCTATAAGCCTGCTACTTGCCAGCAAACCGTGCCAGATGTGTGCATCCAAACATTCTAGAGACCACCGCATCTGGTGAGGCTTTTGGAAAAGTTTGTATATCAAGTTAATAGTCACTATAATGTAGCACAATTTTCTGACGTTATCTAAATTGGCCTGATGGAGTCTAGCAGGTTAGCTTTAAATGACAGAACATAAGGAATACCTAAACAACAGAAATTATTGACACAGGTCTGGTTGTGACTTGTCAACTGGTTATATAGTGACATACTGTATATTTTAGCCAAAGGACACAAAGAGCTGGGGCAGAATAGAACCTGCGAGTCCCAAGACCATCACTGTGATCGAGCAGAGCAACCGACCAAACATTTGCACTGAGCTCATAGCAGAGGTGAACCCAAATTTCAGCTGAGAGTGCTAGGATCTGGAATAGCAAGGGTTGGTTATGTTGACCTAAAGCATAGCCAATGCAGTGGGCTGGAGGAGAACTCTTATGGTAGCAATGGAGTTACCTGGATACTATAAGCGCTCATGCGAGCTTGTGAACTTTTCTCTCTCCTCGCTTTTTGCGTTTTTGCCACCAAACCGTCTCCCCCTCTCTCTGTCTCTCTCTCTTGAGTTCCTTTTCTCATCAAACCTTCTCCGTCGACCGGATCTGAGCATGGCGCGTTTTCAATCTACAAAGAGAGAATATATAAAATAGGCCATTATTGTCTGGTAAAGCTACAGTAATGCATGTTCTGTGATCGTACATTAGAGAGTAAACGCCATATGCAAGGCTAAAACATGTCTGAGTGCCACGGTTTTTGCTAAAATTTTATGCATTGCCACTAGGTGGCTCCCTCACTTTTGTTTTCATATTGAGAGAGACCTGACCTGACCACAGCTTTGGAACAGGAGACTAGAAACACACATCTTTCACAGAGAAGCTCTTTCACAGATCCCTCTAAAACTCTTTTAAATAAAAGTTTAAAATCTTTAATTTACAATTACATACTGTAGTTTTAAACGCGAGAGATATACTGCAGAACGATTGATGAAAATTGTGTGTGTACCTTTTCTCAGAGGGCTGCTTTGTTTGCGAGGGGCTCTTAAATTGTGCCTCCAGTCTGGAGTAGATTCCCCCTGGTGGCTACAACAGACACACACACACACACCGCTACAACACTGTCTCAGGACAAATATCTGCAGAATTGTATTCGTTTGTAAAGAAAAACAATATGCTTACACACGCTTTTACAAATACCTTTTGGATTTCTATAAATGGTTGACTTAACAGCGACCACAAGAATAGAAGTACACACCTCCTTAGGGTCTTTAACTTTGCCCTGATCCTGGTCTCCAAACCTCATCTTGGTCAGATGACTAATGATCTCCACCATACGCCGTTGGTCTGGCTCACAGGAGAAATGTTTTCAAATAGAGAGAGAGAAAATATAACGTAAGCTCGCAGACCGCATAACGATATCGATGAAGCCAAGAAACGCATACTAGCAGATCATTGGCTACGTTTACATGCACACGCGTGTTCTCAATTTATTTTGAATGCTGACGTTTAAAATTGAGAATATCGTTACCTTCTTCCCGCTGAGCATCTTGGTTGTATCGCAGGGAGCGGGAGCTGTCCCATTTACTCTTCTGAACGCTCACCCTGCAAAACGCAGCACAGAAACACCACTGTCAGTCAAACCGTGGCCAGCCAGTGCTACTGGTCTAGGGACAAGCTCTGCTTTTCAGCACATATATTTAACATTAGTGTTAATGTTTGTAGTCATCGGATAAGCTACTATGCTATTTTTCTGTCACTAATTGTTATGAATTTGGCACTTAGCATTAAGGCTAAATGAATTTGACCTATGCTTGATGCTGTATCACTTAATAGGGGCAATCCAAATGTGCATATCGGTGGATGGATAAACTGAGGCCAGTTAAACTCACGTGAAAGCTGTGTTGTCCCTCGACAATGCCTGGATAGATGACATGGACACAAACGTAAGAACACTGTCAGAACACTATTTGTATGAACAGCATGTATTATATTTGGTGAGTTAATTCTACTTATTATATTGTTCTATGTCATTATATATTTTTCAATTTCAGCTTAAGGATCAATAAATCGTTACCGTGCCTCTAAATGAAAACTGACCTTCTCTGATTTGTCTTTGCGTTGGAAGTTTGGTGAGGACACTTGTCTTTTCAGAGGTCTGGTCGCTTTTTTGGCCTTCTTGGCAGCTGGGGACAAACACAGCAACACAAATCGACATGAAGATCAATGTGTGAGGTGCAACATTATCATACCGCCATCTGTTGGCTGAAAAGAGCAAGAGCTTTTATTCTCTCTTTTGGTATAAATGCTCAACATAGCCATGATGTTTATGGGTCAAGATAAAAAAAAAAAAAGAACAGTTAGGTAATATTCATCTGTATTTGTATTCATGTTGGCTAACAACCACACAAAATTGGGACTGTGCTACCCCACCTTGTTTCTTAGAGAGCTCCTCTTCATCGCCCACCTCATCCTCTGTGACCTCTGACCCTGTCGTGTACTCCTCGTCCTCTGACAGCAGAGACTGCTGCCTCTGGCAAACGACAAGTGGCAAAGGCGAACGGCTCAGATTAAACCGCTCATTTGGCTGGAAGGTACAGTGATGACTCATCCAATCTGACCTTAAATAGCTACATTTTTAGTAAGGTACACCCCTGCATTTGTGTCCGCTATTGCCCCTGTAAAAACCTTGTTTTCTCCAAGCGAATGCCCAAGAGCTCCTCTCTACTCCTCCCCTATCCAGTTCTGATGCTCACAGCGTACTCTGCCCCTCCCCCTACAGTGGCCCACGCTTTCGTGGACAGTTGAGTATCAAAATGTATCCAAAACAAAACAGTGAGCTGGGGCAGAAGTTTGAGGTTCTGGGGGGCACAATCAAGGAGCGTCCATTTAATCTAAGCTGAGCACATACAAATAAGTGGTCGCTAACACTTTCACTACATCAGTTTTAATGCCACTTTGAAAGCCACTGAACTGAACCTAGAAAAGTGAATATTACAAAACCTATGCTAGGTTTACAGATTGGTCATATAGCAGACACTTACTCCCCCTCACCGCTAGTCTATACTGAACATTCAAGGCAAACATTGGAGGAGAAGTCCTACCAGTTGTAGGCTCCAGTTCTTCAGCAGGGAAAACTAGTCAAAAGAGAGAGGAGATAGGAGCAGTCAGGGTCGGAGCATTGGAACAGGGAGAGAGCCTGAACGACACAAAGGGGGGAAAAAGAGAAACGCACAGCGCTGCTGTCTCCTCTGAGAGACCCAACGAGGCTTGGCTCCAAGAAAACCTCACTCTCCTCAGCCTTGTCTACACTGGACGGAGACTCTGCAGTCCTAACACACACACACACACACACACACACACACATTACCAAAAGATTGTTTCAAGTGCTACTTGCACACATCTACACACACACACACACACACACAGCCTTACCCCTCTGCTGGTGGTGTGTTCGACACACACACAACGTCTCTGTGGAGAAGGAGGTCGTTGAGGATTCTGGTCTGAGCCCCGTCCCCAGAACACTGTTCCTCCTCCGGTAGGCTCACAATGTGGTCCCGCATCCTACAGCCCTGAAAACACACACACACACACCTTGCCAAGGCAACATTGACATGATCTGCAGTGAGGTGTGTGTGTGTGTGTGTGTACCTTTGGCATGCCACTGGGGTCAAAGCGGAGCACTCTCTGACCACAGCAGGGATAGATGCCCGCTCCGTGCCAGCCTTTCTCTGTACCCATGCCAGGGTACAACACACTCTCAGGGTGGTATCTGCAGTGGGTTAGCTCTGCACACACAAACACCTGCCGTACCAATCACACACAAACAAAAAAAAAACAACACACACTTAAAATGTGTCATTTCATAGACACTCTTGTGTCTGTCATATGTAAAAGACCAATCTCTCTCGTTTACACACACACACACCTGTTGGCAGCGAGAGCAGGTGAGGTGGTTGATGGTCCCCCAGATTCTCCAGTAGACCAGCACCCAGGACTTCAGCTCCTCATACAGACCAGAGATGTAGTCATGCACATCCCAGTTCTTCTGTCTGGAGGTGGACACACACACACACACACTGTAAAAATACTTTCTTATACTTCTTTCATATGTGTAATGTTCAAAAGACAGATATATTGTATATAACACACACACTAACACACACGTACGTGTGTGTGTGTATATATATATATATATATATATATATATACACACATACACACAATAGGTGTCACTGCTAAGTTACTTTGTGTGAGAATAGGTGATCTCTCCTCTAGCGTCGATGTTGATCTTCCCTGGGACACAAGACGTCTTCCCCTCTGTGTCTTTGGTTAGCATCTTAAGGCACAGACCACACCTGTGTTAAAAGGGTGTAACGAAGGAGCTTTAACCGAACATCTGTTTTCACTCATTAGAGAGGAAATGATCACTGGGAGGTTCCTTGCAGATGTGAAGCCAAAGGGAGTCTACTCGCCTGTAGAGCATTGCGGCGTTGCCAGGTGAATCTCTGTTCTGGTGGGTGGGGTCGAAGAGACGCTCAATCTTCTTCTGGAAGAGTTTGCTTTTGTGTTTGAAGGCCAAGTTGTCAAATATCAGTTCTTCTCCAGACAGCTATGTTTCCATTATTTACAATGTATGAATAGGATACCCCTGGCCTTACAAAATATGGTCTGTGAGTAACAAAATGCATTGGCTCTACAAAGTTTTCAGTTGCAACAAATGACTGAATTGTTTGATCATACCTAAATTAGTACTCAACTCTACTGCCTGGCATTCACATTTTACAATTAGGTCATTTAGCAGACGCTTTTATCCAAAGCGACTTACAATTACACGGTGCTGTTACATGGAGGCCAACTATGGGGCTTGAACCCATGACCTTCCGGCTGGGAGTGTAACACCTGGCCCACTAGACTATCCTGCCCCACTATCCCTCTTATGTACATTAAATCTTGTGTCACGGCTCTCCACCGTCCTACCTTTTGAACTTGTCTTTTTTGTCTCGGACGTCATCTGCCTCGTTGTGGCTAAAAAGGTCAGCGATTCGCGTGGCCAGGTTGCTATTGATGCAGTTCATGTTGCAGGGCGTGGCTACGATAGCGCTCATGTGTTTGTGGCAGTACTGGATACACTCCTCCACCTGGCGACAAACACACACACAGGTTTAAAGAAACAGTCCAACAGAATTCCATTCCCAGACCTAGTTTTACAACACAACTACTGTTGTGTTGTAAAATACCACTGTACCCACACAATGTTAGCTCTCCTTACAGAGCATAATTAGGTACAGTGGTGAAAGGAATTATAGCAGCCTAAGTCTAGTAAGAAGAAAGAAAATGGCATAACAGCATAACAACCATGCAACATTGACTTAACAAAGCTATCTATGGGCCTCTTGTTTTCTGTAGACTAGGAGAGCTCTTATAAGTAATCAAATTCAAATGTACTTTTCTGCAGATCTAAATGGCAGTAATACACAGGGGAATCTTTGACATACAACAGTGGCAAACAAATTTGAGAACCATGTATTTTTAATCCACATTTAGTGATCTACTGGGAGCACTAGTGGAAGCATCCATGTAGTATAGTTTGTTTGTGGCTCTTCTAGAATGCATTTAAAAGTACCTCCCCACTACAGCTGAAAAACCAGGGGCCCAGATCACATCACCACACCGGCATCCCAGCTCACGTCACAACACTTACTAACGTATCCATCTTCAAGAACTCGGAGGAGATCAGGATTGAGATCACATTGCTGGGCTCTGTAACCGACAAACACCACATAACCAACCAAGCAAACCCCACAACCAACAAACATCCAACAAAACACAGAACACACAGCCAGTGACCCACCAAACACACACCACCTTTAGTTATCAAAAAAACCAACACACCATCCACAAAATCACAACAAAACAGGTCAATGACGACTCAAGCATTCAAATGTGTAAATATATGAGATCTACTGTTGTTCTATGGGTCCCTCTGGCTTTTACCAAGTCTGGGTTTTTCCCTGTTGCCTTCTCCTGCCGTGTTCCTCCGTACGTAGTTCATGAGCCAGTCGAAGATCTGCACGTCACAGTGAACAGAGATGTCCACCTCCTCCCAGCGCTGGGCGTCCACAGACAGATACTCAGCGAAGTAGCGCATCTCTTTCACCAGAAGATCTCTGGGACACGTGAAGTCCTGCCTCACATTTTTGGCCTCATCGCACACGTGGATGACCATGTTGGGACTGTGTTGGATTATAGCATATAGTGGTAAAATAAGTCGTTTTAAGGGTCTGATCAAAGTCAAAAGAATGACATTTAAAAAAATAAATAACAGAATGCAGTTGTACCTTGTGACCACATGGGGTCACTAATAAGCCAAGTCTTGTGATCAGACAGGCCAACCAATATGCCAAATTGATCTATGCAGATACTAAAAATACTCATACAGATCTCTCCTCACTCACTCGCGTGGCTTTGGAGATTTCTCCAGCTCTTCTGTCGAGAGCCTTTCTTCCTGTGCCTCTAAAGTGCCAACACGTCCTGAGGAGGGGGGTTTCGTGCCTGCTGATACCAGTAGCAAAAGGGCCAAACATCGGTTTGCTTATCAAAATTTAATTATGGTACTAATATGGAGTTAAGGGGGTGTCAAAAGGTTTGCTTCTTTTAATTCAATTAAAGTTTTTCCACTATCTACAGAGTAGCTACCCGGCATGTGAACATAAATTAATAAAAATAAATGAGTACATCTAGCGTTTAAACTATCAAGAAGAACAGTGACAGCTAGTTTACGCAGCTAAAAAAAATATAATAGTGAACGACTTCTGTGCCTGAAGGCATGCACTTACCTGTAGCCTTGCTGGCGCTCTGATTGGTTCCCCCTGTTTCCACTGGCTCTCCGGTGTCCAATAGAGTGGACTTGCCGTAGGAAGACAGGCTCTCGGATGGAGAGGAGTGTCCTGCCATCAGAGCATTACACTGGTTGTCCACATGGGGGAAACTCCCTGCGCTCTTCAGCTCCTCAAACCTACATGCACACTGCGAGTATCCATGGAGACAGCATCAGCAATGAGGACCATGCAATCTATCATGGCTGGACAGAGAGTACAGCTGAACCTAAGTGGCTTCACACGCAGGACAATATTTTCCCTGTTGCCTAGCCAGGTATGATATTGCTTGTGATGTGGATGAGGTGATGTGGCCAGACCCTAACAGAAAGCGGGATTTATAAACCATCCACCCCATCCCTTGCAATACTATTTTTTTGTTTGCCATTGTACTGTCATTTTGCTGCAATTATTTTTGTTTCTGTGAATTTACAGTAACATATTGTATTGATTACTGTACTGTAATTCTACTTTTTTTTTCTTTGTTGTTGTTGTAAAAACCTGCAATGGCAAAAAAGCCTTTCAATTTTTTCTGCATTTTGCGTGTTAGCAATAGGGGAAAAAATTTATAATTATTGCACACGATAGCCATATTGTCACTAGTGCTGTGTGAGGCCCTTCTCTTAGCAGGGTTGGATGGATAGATTGATGGACGTAATGACAGGAAAGCTCATACCTCCTTAGGAGTGAACCCGGGGACCAGCTTGGCCACGTTGTCCCAGTTTATGGGCTGAGGTACACTCCACAGAGAACTCAACACCATATCCAAAACTAGCACATTGTTGTCATATGGAAAGTTGTTGTTGTCCGAGCAATAGCGGCTCATCTCTACAGGAAAGAGAGGGGGAAAGTGTTTGAGAGTGATAGAAATAGGGAAAGGGAGTCAAGAGGACAGACAGCAGAACAAACATCATCAGGACGATCAAAACTGGGGCATGAGTAAATACATAATAAGCATTATACAACAACAGGTGCTACCACCATTAGCTCAATTTAGACACTCAAGTTAAACCAGCGGTCTAGTAGGCCTAGTATCTGATACCCTCTCCAGCTACTGCATCATCATGCTTTTAGGTCAACTGATAACAAAGAAACTACCATATAGCCTACTTTGCATACGCATCTATTGTAGAAGAAATGTCTCTATTTTCTTGTCAAATAAATGAAATATACGTGTATTTTACGGAATTGTGTCGGGGTGATGCTGATTAGGAGGGCTCGTTTCACCGAGTGTGATGCAGGCACTGTCATAGCTAACGTTAGCCAAAGTTGCTAGCTAGCTTTGTATTATGCTACTGAGCTATCTAACGTTAACTGAAAAAAATGTAAATACCCATTTACTAATCTGGTTGTTCTGCAGTCCAGTACAGCAATCATTGACAGAGATCAGAATGATGGTCGATCTAAAAAAGAAGCAAATACTCTACGTGCGTTTTGGAGTGCTGCAAGATCTGCAGCTCTGCTGACTGCACCGCTCGTTTCCAGCCGCTGTCGCAGTGCAGGTGAACACAGGCGTCAACGGTTGCCTAGCAATCCTGTCTCCCCTTTTGATTATTTACACATTCCAAACAATAGTGGCTCGTACGGTATGTGTGTATGTGAACAGCCATTGAATTCAAACTCGAATAGGATAAACATGCATGCATGTATGCTCACATAGAGTTTATATATGCTCAATGCATATGCATTTTTAACAGAGGAAAATGTAACTTTTTAATGCAATATTAAATAATTAACATTTAACATCTTTGGTGTAATTGGAAACATTTTATGTGGCATCAGTTTTGGAAAATATTTATTTGCAAAATAATTCTATAGGCATTTACAAAATTACAATTTCTTTACACACAGCAAAAGGTGAAAATGTGCAATTGACATTTTAGTTTTGAGCGAATTGCCTTTGTTTACTCAGCAAAAGTAGTAAATCCAAAACAGTTTATCCTAGGAAGGACATAACTGAACACATATTACATTTATTTGAAACATCGTTGTTGGGTCTGGATTTCTCCTGTTGAACTGTAAATACACAGTGCACATTATTATTCATTCTGCAGTTGAGTTAACTCAATGGACAAAACATTGTACATCTAATCTATTTTAAATAGTTAATTAATAACCAAATTGATGTAGTTCACAATTAGGCAATCCTGTTCTAGATATTATGATAACAATGGTATACAGAATTTCTTACGCACGCACCAACAAAAATGAAATGCATGTATAGAATCTTTAACCAACCTGATTCTAAACAGAACTGTGTTACAGGTACAGTATAATGAAAACCATTTATTAATTTTCATCTAACCGACACTATCATAACAATTCCACTTTTTTTCTTCTTCGTTATTTCCCATTTTTTTAACAAGAACCTTCACTGAGCTGTTCTAGATGAGGTGCAGGTCCCATGGTTGGACAGTGACAACACAAACTGACAGAGCCATCCTATCAAATGTACAGTAGTATTATTACACTGCATATGCTCTTAATATTTGACCACACATCAGAGGTCGATTTTCTCGGGAACATCGAGCACTGTGCTGGAGGGCAATCTAGAGCTGGATGTCAAACTTGGAGACGATGGTGCTCCTCTGTAGACTGACTCGAGAAGCTCCTCTGAGGCAGCAACAGCTGAGGCTGAGGCTGAACCAAGGCCTTGGGTGAAGCCTGGATCTACATTGGGCAGTGGACCTGTAGCTAGGTCCATCTGGAGGGGCGAGGCACTCCCCAGCTGGGCCTGGGAGAGCCTCTCCAGCTCTGCGTGCTTGCGGCCTCTCCTCTTCCCGAGCACCTTAACGTAATTGGCTGGGACAAGGCCTGTGGTCTGGCCCTCCACACTAGCCAAGAGCCAGCCACGCACCCTGGGCTGTTGTTCTGAGAACGGGAGAGAAGGAAGTACATGAGCCTCATACGAGAAAATATTTATGGAATATATAGGACTGAATCAGCCTTTAACAAAGTAAAAGTCTCTTTTTTCCAAATAGTTTCTTTATTATTTTATAATTAAAATCTAAAAGTACCATCTCTGCCATAAATGTATTCAATTTGAAATCAAAATGGAATCTTAAGGCTGTTGGGTACACAAAGTCTAATCCGTTTACACCTACAAATCCGTCTCTGAATCTGGTCCGTGTTTTACTAATCCATGCATGTTTTATAAATCCCTGTCTGGATGAGCTGAACTGAATGTAATGTGTGACAGACTAAATGCCCAATAGTTAACCAAGCACATTTCACCTTTAGGGGCTAGATTAATCATTTCTCCAGCACGTAGAGAGATCTCCTCCTCAGACGCAGCTGTGAAGTCATACTCTGCTCGGGCAACAACATGATCATCCTCTCCGCTGGCCCAGTTAGTGGCTTAACACAGGAAAGAAAAAGTAGGTTTGTTATGTTAAATGCTGAAAAATGGCTATCAACGTGATTTACACTAAATGTAATATACCTAGTCTAACAACCATACTGTAGACAAACAACTGACAGCAATGTGTTCTCTAAATGTATTCTGTGTGCAGACCGCATAAAATATAAATATGTATGTGGCCTACAGATGAACAAACATAGCTGTGTGTCTCACCACTCTCTTCAGGTGCTTCGCTGGAGCTCAGCAGCTTCCAGATTAGGTAGGGCCCCCCGAAAACCACGGCTAAAAACAGAAAGATTGGCCAGGACTTTACTCCAGCTCTGGGATCCTCTATCCCTGCTCCATACCCCCTGGATGCGCCGGTAGCTAGGGCATCACTGGCGCTATCTGCCCACAGGTCCTCCGTCTCGGTGTCGGACCTGAGCCCCAGCAGCCGCTGTACGCGCCTGAAGAGGTAGCGCAAAGTGCGAACCAGCGCAAAGGCTGATAACACTCGTGTGAAGTGTGCTCGTAGTCGCGTAAAGTGGTTGGCAACGTCCAATACAGCGCGGAAACTGTTGTACACGGCTGAGAAGGTGGCATCCAGCATCATGCTAACAGACGTGAATGCCTGGACGATGCTCTCGATGGACTGGAACGCGCCACGGCTGCTTTCCTCTGCCTGCTGCACAAAGCGGCTGGGGGCTACATCCTCTGTAACGGGGAGCCGATTGTACCCTCCTAGGCCGTGGCCTCCACTGTAGCCTCCACTGTAGCTGTAGGGGTTGTAACCCCCGTACAGAGAGCTCCCATAGGGGCTGTAAGAGGAGGTGAAGGAGCTGTAGGATGGACGGTAGGATTGGTGTTGGACAGGACGAGGTGGCAAGGGAGGCACCATTCGGGTCAAGACAGGGGGGCCAGCAGATATGGAGGGACCAGTGTTTGGTCCAAAGTCTGTAGACCTGACAAGGTATTTATTGACAAGGACACAGATCAGCAAGAGGGCTATTTCAATCAATCTTGTAGTGTATTCAAGTTACAGCACGAAAAAAAAAAAAACAGTGGTAGAAAATAGATGTAATGCGCTCCTTGTTATGAGATTCCTACCTCATATTCTTTGGTCATGACATTTATATACTTTATACCCAAACATCATTTACAATAAACAGGAAAGACTACTCGCCAAACTAGTTTTGATTGTAAACAGCTAGTATTAGCCAGCTAGCCTGTGAGTGGTCGACCCATGTAATTAGCTTGTCACAGAATAGGCTAGGTTGATAATGATATTTCTTTAGATATAGACAGAAAACTTGGGACAATTACCTAAACAAAAACCTATAAGACAATGAAACAATATGCAATCCTGCGTGGGCCTTATATACTCTACGCTAATTGGCAGCATGCCAACGCAGCTAGCTCGAGCAAAGGGAACCCCTTTAATAGTAATGAGCTGTTACCGCTTAAATTCGTTACCTGTAGTTGACAGGTGCACTCATGGCACCTGGAATCCGTCGTTCCCACGGTTTAGGTGGAGGCTGTGAAGCCATGGTGGAATATAATTTCAGCGATGGTAAAATTGCCCCGGAACCTGATCCCTGTCCCTTGCTTCTGTATTCAGACCAAAGTAATACATCAAGACAAGAGATCATCGATCTCGCAGTTATTCCCCTAAAACATAGCAGAACGACTTAATATCCTCATGAACAGCAATATTGATTATAATAGTTCTATGTTATTCCCCTTTAACTACACTTCACCCTGTGTGTGTATGCATTTCTTATTTGACTAGTCTTGCCTGGGACATTTGCACGTTTCACCTTCGTCCAGAAGAGGGTGTTCTAGTTAAGAACAACTTTGATTGAAATAATGAATTTACCATTTCTCTAATAATAAGGTTGAACAAAAATGTAACTCGACTTTCATATATGAAAAAAAAAGTGAAAAGTCGCTCTTCTGATGTAAATCACTAGCGAAGGTGCGGCTATTTAATTTAGAACAAGTAGCCTAATTAGAGTTGCTGTGTTCTGCAGGTAAAGAAACATTACACCAAAAACTTGAGTTGCTGCTGCAAGAGGTATGTTGATTACCGGGACAGGTGTTTTAAAGACCCTTTATCTTACCTAAAATGCCAAATGTAATAAACATAGAGTTTATTGCAGCCTCTACTGCAGACTACATTTGTAAATGTATTTCATTTTTATTGTTTGATTTTATTGTGGTGCGTCACCTTAAGTAGCTTTTTTGGATTATTGTCAGAAATTCAATGTAGCAGTTGGGAGACTGGTCTTCTAAAAAACATGGACAGCCCTTTTTCTTCTCTTTAATCTTTCATTAAGCTAACGTTATACTATAATCTATAAACTAATGTATTGCTTTTATTCCTTTACCTTTTTGTTATTTATATTTATCACTAGTTTGTTTTATGTAAATCACATTGTGCTTCAACTAATGTGTTAATATAGACGACCATATATAAATGTACAAATATTGGTTTGAATAATTGATCGATTGGCTTATCCCTTGATGACATCATTATAGAGTCTTAATCCTAAATTACAAGTGTGAACAAAAATAAAGAATAAAGACACGTGACAGAAATAGGATAATCAATCCTTAGTGAAACAAAACTGAGCTCTTTTTCAGGGTGAACGTTCTTGTAAAGCTTTCATTATGATCTCCCTGAGGTCGCATAATAAAGCTTTGTGAGTGGGTGGTTCATGTCTCTTGCTAGCGAGGTGGCGCACTAGCTCGCACCCACTCGCATCTTGCACTGGAGGATAGCTTCATCTCAGTGGAAGCCCTGTGATGTCAGCGTTCCTACGTGGGTGACCGCACAAGAGGTGATGCAGAAGGGTGCGATTCAATGCTTGTGTGATGTTACAAGCGTAGGCGATTGTAGTCGCAGTGCTTATGTGCGATTACAGTCCCGATGTCCCAAGGGAGCGCTGACAATCTAACGCGTTTGTGAGGTCTGTGATGTCGTTATGTGGGAGTGAGTCTGATCTGATGGTGGTCCTGGTGTTTGGGGTGACCTTTGATGCCATGTCATAGGCTACAATTCACACTTTCTCACGTTTCTTAAGCTACCTGTAACAAACGTCAGAAAGAATACGACTAAAGGTGATTCAAATGCCTCTCATTTGGCCCAACACAATAATTATTTTAAACTTGAGAGCAATATTCAGAGCAGATATACTGTATAATGGCATGCCCAAACCCATGACAAAATCCTTTCCGTGAATTATTATTATTTTTTTAAACTGTTAACATTGCTTTGTCATCATTATGCACATCATTGGGTGTAGTTCTACAGTTTGAACATGGAACTGGCAAACTGGTTCACTATTATTTTTGTTTTGTTTCATGTGGAACATATTTAATTTTGTCCCCCCTGAATTGGATGGAAAGTATCCATTTGTAGCCTGTATCTTACAGTAATCAGTCAAAAGAGAATCAGTGTGTCAATCAGTACAGTCATATCAAATTGTATTTATTTTATGATTGCGTAATCCATTACAGACATCCATGGACTCCCAGCTGGAAGGTTGTGGGTCCGAGTCCCAGAGTTGGCCCTACCTGTAAGCATCCTTGAGCAAGATGCCTAGCCCATACCTGCTTCATGTAATAGCACCATGTAATTGTAAGTCACTTTGGATAAAAGCATCTGCTAAATGACCTCATTGTAATCACTGAACATGCAGTGACCATACATGTGACATTAACCCATGGGACCTACATAGTCTAGTGGTCTTGTGTTCCACTGCCAGTTGAAAGGCCATGGTTTTGCCAATGGGCCCTCCTGCAACATGCCAAACCCATACCGGCTCCTTCATGCTATCAAAAATTAAAGAAGACATGTTATGCCATGTTTAGTAGTATACAGTTCACACTAAAGCAGACATGTGACCGCCTCAGACAAACATCTGTAATGCTATCTGGTTGGTAAAAGTCAGAAAATTCAAAAAACAGCCCAGAAGTGATGCTGTGCACTACTAAGTAAACAACACTTGAACAGTTCCTCTTTTTCTACTGCCGCTGTCAAAAAAGTATCATAAACGTGTCATAAAACCTATTTCAGATAATGTTCCCAAACATAGATTCACAGGAGCCATTCACAATTCTGCCTCAAGTGAGAGAAATTCCAACGTTCCTGATTAGTTGTGTGTATTTTTGCTGGACAGCACGCTGGATATGCCTGAAATTGATGCTGGTGTACTTTTCACAAACATCAGTTCCTCTTCCCCCATTACATCACTGGGGGAATAAGATAGATTCTTACAACAGTTTTAACATGTAGCACTTTACTTTATTTATTTTTAATTTCTAAAATGTGGGCTATATAGGCATAATAATGGTGCCATACCTACATGTTGATGCTACATTAATGACACAGTAGGCCTATTACCAATTTGATGAAAGACATGAACAGGTGGTAGGAATTTAAAATTTATCAGTCCACCATATGATAAAAAAATGTTTGATACAAGGTGCAAATGTTTACTGTGGGCCCTAAGGCAAGTACACACTGTTGGGCCAACCATATAAAGTGTAAACTTGTGGGATTTTCTCTGCACTGAAATATATGTTTAGATTTGAGGTAAGCATTTTAAAGTAGCAACACACAAGGTTACAATAGCTATAATTAAAATGTGCTTCCGGATGTTCATAAATGGCAGGAACAGGCAAATTGTAATGCGTGTTCTCTCCTCAGTGATAGCCTACATGGTGTGCTGAGATACCATGTTTCTGTGTACAGGATTAATGTAGCTAGCGTTATTTTGGCATGGTTTTGGGCACAGGTGGTCGGGGAACTCCATTCAATGAGTTAAATCAACAGTAGAACCAAAAATAAATGTCTCTCATTACCTTTGCGATGTGCTATAGTGTTTGAATGCATCCCCAATGTGACCACAATTAATGTACCCTTATTTAGTATGGTGACTGTTTCCTCCCTGGCATATTCTTACAGGTAGCTCTCTAAGGCTAGTGTCTCAAGCACAAGAGGTTACATGGAAGGGCAGGAAAAGGGTGGAGACAGAACATCGGAGGTGGGGCATTACTGGAAATAGGTGGCTAAACAGGTCTAGCTTGCCTTTTCCAGGACATGATTAGGAAATGTAGACACACACACACACCTATGACACACACACACAGAGATACTGCGGTCTCTAGCACATACTTTCAATACACATGCACCTGACTGCATGCTTTACTTTTTTTTGTCTCTCTCTTTCAGTCGTGGTTACTTGCTCAAACACTAATATTGTAGGTGTTATATTCTCTACCAATGAAAGTACAGTAGGGCAGGAAAATAAAATTTCAGCCCACAGCCATATTTATTAACTATTTTATGTTAAATTAATGTCTGACTTTCATAAGCTGCTACTTATATCTTGCTTCACAGGGTATAGATCTATTGCTTAGGTTTTTGCAGAACACAACCAGCAAAATAAAATCACTTTGCTATTGTTATTCAAACCGTCTTTAAAAAAATCTTTCGGACATATGGAATCTGCAGTCGGGTGAACTGAGTTGAGTCTATTCAAACAAGAAAATTGCTGTCAGCATGTTGAGGGCTGAGGTTAAATCACGGTTTAATGTGGTTTATTTTAACGACACAGGAAGTTAACTAGATTGTTTCTTTTATTCAGTATGCAGAAACAAGAGAAAACACAAACATCTCCCATGCAGCATGTCCTGGGTTCCTAGGTAATGACTTCTCTGCAAGTATTCCTTGTAAACCTTACAGAAACCTAAAGGTCTGCTAAACTTTTGTTAAACTATGGATTATGTAGCTTCCTAACTGTAATATAGGCTACTGTACACTCTGTGGCTACTTAATTAGGCCCACCTTTCACCTAGTTTAGTGGCTAGTCTCCTTCCACGGATCGATCAGAATATTCGTTTGCAATTGACTTCCATTGTTTCTCACAAACTGCGTCTTTACTGCGTCTACAAAGCTGGTTGCCATCACCATTACGACAACAAACACAAATAACTTGAGAATACATCCTACCATTTGAGACAGAGAAAGGCATTGTAGGCGCAGTAACAGCTTCTTTTGTTGTTGTTTTTTTACATTGGTTCTAACCTACTGCAGAGGGATTAATTCAAGGCGAACGTCTGCGAAAGGACATGGTGATTTGACACAAAATTAATAATGAATACAAATTAATAGGGCAGGCTACATATGCACATCTAACAGCAATACAACCTGGGTTACAACCTAGATTTTACATACAGATGTAACTGGAATACATAGGCCTACTATGAATAGATGTGTTTTGTACACACATTACATATGTCAATGGTGTTAGTCTGGTTCATCACATACTGCAAATGAGAGATTGTTTCATGCCAAATGATCAGCATGTGATCTTATATGGAAGTAAGGAAGCTGTCAAGGATTTGTATTGTATGTATTGGTATGTGACAGCAAGTACTTACCAGCTCTCTATGGGGATAGTTGAAGTTAATGCAAGTTCCATGCAATCTATCAAGAGATGGTGCTTTTGGGTTTCTGAAGAACTTAATTATTGCAAATGCCACAAACCCATGAAAGATTTAGTATCCTGAGGATACTCAAGACTGTACACATCACGCTGCTCTGTAAGTGAAACCACATATGAGAGAGAACCGATAAAATCGGTGACGTAAGTAGGTAAACAGTTTCCACTAAAGCCCAGCACGTTGAGCTATGCAGGCACTGCCCGGTGAATAGCATATACAGTAACGTGAGGACACGCATACACTGTCCTTGGTAGTACATGAACAGTAATCCACCTTTACAGTGAGTAAGTTTAAACAACAATCACCATGTCCAAAACAAATGCCAATGAAGATAACTTCTTCATTGGCATTTGAAAACAGGAAACAATTTTTGGGTTAAGGCTGACACTAATTGGTGTCAGCCAACTAGTTGGTGGCCTGCATTGCTGCCTGTGCACTTTAAGCAAGGCAACTGAGTAACAGGGACATAATGTTTTCAGTAATGATCAAACAGATTAAGGCAATGTTTGTCAACTTGAGTTTTACAACTGGCAGAAGTTTAGAGATGAGTCTTTCTTTTCTAACTAGATTTGAACACTGCTTACCCAAAAGAAATTGATTTAAAAAAAAGTCAATCATAATTATACTCACTAATCTTTCTTTATTATACTATTTGTATTTTCTAGAAACCACCATATTCTATCCAAGTCGTTTATGATGTTGGCAGCTGTAAGCCTGTATTCTGTATTTTCTACTTAGTACATGCCTAATATACTGCACTTTAACCCGGTTTACCACAAATGGAACATGTTTATAAGTCAGTAAAGGCAATGTTGATTGTTTAGCACCATTTGTGGTGAATTGATGTTAAGGCTATTCTGATTAAAACCATTTACTAAGGGTTGCATTCCCTGCATAAGGATGCCAAACGTTAGATTGAGTTTCATCATGTCACACTGAGGTATAAAAAAAGATAAGAGGAAAAATAATTTGTAAAGAAAAAATGTCATATGTATTGTGATGACAGAGTCATCCAATCATGTCATTTGGGAAGAACTGCTTCCCTGTCACCATACCAGGAAGAGTAATCCTATTGGGGTTTTCTGGTAGGGCTATCATATGAACTTGAGGGCATGCAGAGGATTGTATGTGCGTGTTAGCAAGTAGGTGCCTCCCATTAAAGTCAGGTCCTGTCATATACAGTATAAATTGAAAATTATTGCACTTATATCTTGTGAACTGAAAGGCTTGTAAAAGCAGTTGTGTATAGCTTTTAAAATCTTTTGGTTAATACTTTTATAGGGGGGGTACAATTAACACTAACTTTTGGGAGCCTAACATACCATATGTTGAAACACAGTACGATGACAATAAAGGCAGACAGAGGAAAAATAGCTCATCTTTTTTTTTTTATTAAGAATTGATCATGTAAAAAAAAAAATCCAATAATACAAAGTATAATTTTCTGCTGTATATAAAAACTTGGCAAAATATTTGCTTCTGTTGGTACAAAGAAAGCTTGTTGTAGACATACAGGTAGGTATACAGTGCATGAAAGTTTGTTGTAGACATACAGGTAGGTATACAGTGCATGAAAGTTTGTTGTAGACATACAGGTAGGTATACAGTGCATGGATAGACAACAAAATATTGGCCAGGTTAGGCTTGGGGTGCCAGGATGGCAAGATGGCACCTGCACACTAAGACATGCTCTGCATAAGAGCATCAGTGAAAGAGTAAAAGTAAGTATCTTATGAAGGAATTGATCAAGTAAATGCCACAATGCACTAAGAACTCTGGATAGCACGTGGTCACTAGTATGACATAGTCATTACAATGGAAACACACCACAGTGCTTCCCTATTTCCTCAATGGGAATTTCAGTATCTTGGTATTTCTTGAGAGCTTTAGCATGATTACTGCTTTCACTCTCAACTATGGTTAACATGTATATAAAGCAAACTAACGCCTGCCTTGGCGTAACATCGCGATACCAGTTTAGATAACGTTGTTATTGTTGTTATTTTAACGTGGAAATGCTGTGGAAAGCTATACAAAGTGAACCCCTTTATTGTTTGTTGTGTTGATGTGAATAATCTGGCAGTTCACATTTAATAAAGCCCTAATTTCAAGCCCTCTTCTTAACACACCCAAAACCGTGAAGCTAACTTTACCTGAGAGAGTACAGTACATTCATGTTTTGATCCAACAAAGGATGGAAACTGTTAGCCTGGTCTTGTAGGCTGTCCTGGTAAGATATCACTACACACCTCAGTTATACAACATAAACACCTGAGTACCCCTTTCTCCTTCCTGACAGCTATTGTGTGTTTTTTCTTGACACAAGCAAAACCTGCACACATTCAAGCTAGTCACTCTGTCGACTTGCCCTGTACCATTCAGCCAGATTGGCAAAGTGACCGTCCTGGCTCGTACTGTTGGAGAAGGGATTATGCAAGCTTTTGTTGCTGCTGCTGCTGCTAGCTTCATGCATCAATGCATTCATGTGGGTGCCGTTGCCCATGGGCCGAGACACCAGGTCGGTGTAAGTATCACCTTGGCTTTCCATGGGGGGTTGCATGTGGGAAGCTTGGGACTTGTGCCCCTCTTGAACATGGGACTCCTGCTTTAACTGGAAGCCCGTATGGGAATCTCCCCCCATCAGGCTCGTGAGAAGATTATCACCCTCCATCCCCTCCAAGAAGGGGAAGGAGGAGTCTCTGTTTCCACTCTCATTCAAGGTGCCCTGGATAAGATTAGGGGAAGAGAAATTGGGCCACAGAGTTTGAAGACCCTGATTGTGGCTTTCTTGGGTTTTCTGGATCTCGGAGACCAGCTCCTCCCTGTGGTGCTGTGGTTGATGGTAGAGGGGCTGCGACTGGCTCATTATGGAGCCCTGCGGGTCAGCCTCCAAGCACTGCAAGTCCCTCATAGACAGCTCAGGAAGAGTGATACTAGTGCCGCGCTCCCCCAAATTCAAATAACTAGAGCTGCGGTTTGGCAGCTGCTGCCTGCTGCTGCTAGGACATCCCAGATTTATGGGGCTAGTGTTCATCCTGATGGTGTCCATGGGGAGTGCCACACTGGGCTTCGACCAGGCCTGTGATGTCATCGTTGTGCGCTGAGGGCGCGGTTGGTATGCTGGGTTGAACACAGATGATTGCTGGAGCATCGTGGGAATGGGCTGTTGTTTCAGGTACATGCTGTTGGGGTCTGTGGAAATATATATATATATATATATATAAATACATTTATAATACATATATAATATTAAATATTTAATAGATAGTGTAGCATTCTAGTACTATGCAAATACAGTATGCCATGCAGTGTAGAAATGTTCTAAATAGAAAATGTGTACCTTTTCTCATGTCCTGGCCCATCATGGGAGTGTGTGGCACTGCCCTCGGTCTGTTCATCCCCAAATCGGAGAATGTGCTAGCTAAAGAAGCAACAGAGGGACACATTTTACACATATACGGTACACACATGCATGTGCACGCATGATACACACACTGACCAGCAAACACCTACATATAGTGCTGACAGCAATGTAGTATTTTATCTTGCATATACAATGTAATGTAGTACAATTTATTATATATAAAAAATACATTTATCTTACCAGAGAATCCTGATATCTTCATTATATGCTCTCTTCTGCGCTTTTTCTCATTGCAGCCATAAGGATCTACAAATTAACATACACATTGTTAAATGGTACACTACTCAACTCGACAGAGGTACGGACATGTGCTCTTTCAGTTTCACACCAAAACAACACAAAAATATGTAATATGTAAGGTTGGTAGCAATGGCAATTCGACACAAATGGAGGAGTGTACTTTTAATTTAGTAGTTATAAACTCAGTTTTGGAACTAGAATGTGTCCCGTATCTCTATATAGTCCCCTGCACATAATTATTTGATCATAAACAACAGTTTGTTTGCTCACATGTACTGCAGCAGTGCCAGTAGGCACCGCACACTGTGAAGCAGTGTACTGTTGGTCTCACCTTTGTCGTCTGGCAGATAGCGGAAGTCCATGGATTCACTCACTTCCTGGTCTGTGGGTCTGCGTAGCTGCATGCGCACCGTGACAGGGGCCGTTATAGAGGTGTCATAGTACGGCGGGGTCTTGAAGACGATGGCCACCTGGCGATGAACGTCAGCCTGTGAGAACGAACCCTTGGCTTCCCAACCGTCGGCAGAAGAAAAGCGTACTTCGATGTCGTCTGAAGGAAAGTTGGGATGAGGGGATGACAGGAATGATTAAGCGAACTAATGAGAAGAGATGGAGATGAAATATGGATAAATGAATAGAGGGCGCCAGAGAAGGTAGAAGAGAGTAAGAAGAGTGCAGGGACAAAAATCATGACATCATTTTTATGCCAGGTGTGCAAGCCATCTGTTCGTGGGAAAATCTATTGCCGCGGTTGAAGACACACTCGCTCACCTTTCTGTACTTTGTCACACAGCAAGAAGATCTCGTCCCCTCCTTTGACACTACCGCTGTTCCTGTTGACCCGACAGATTCTCAGCTCAGCTGTGTTAGGGGCCCCTAGTGATGCAGAAACACATTTAATTCAAACGTACGGAAGCAAACATGTTACCAGACGCGGTGATTTACCTTCAGTCCCGCACAGTGGGATAAGTTAAAGAAGACGTAGACTCTAGAGCTCTGGTTTTGTCAAAAGTGGAATGTATCAATATAGCAAAGGCCTTCACATTGCGCTTTCAATTTACAATTTTGGCATCTCTAGGTTTGAGTCACGTATCACATGCTAGCTGGCGTAAGAGGAAGTGTGCTATGGTAACAGAGCTGTTTGAGGGTTAGTGAACTTCCCCTTTCACACTTGTGTGAGGAACAGCTACTCATGCTGGGGTCCACACAAAGCACAATATATTATGTTAAATCACTGCCACCCGTAGTAGCATACCGTACTGCAATACATAACAGTAAAACAGATAAGGGAACAAATGAACAAACAGATAAGGGAACAAAGGAACAAACAGACACGCTGGCAGCCTTTCTTAGACACTCACTGTTATCGTAGATGGGGTTGGTGACGATAGGGTTGAGGGCGCGGCTGTACTGGCCGTTGTGATCCTGTAGGAAGACCTGGATACACAGACGTACCACGTTTAGATCGTACTCCTCGGTCTGCAGCAGCTGCTCGCGGGAGACTGGGGTCACACACACACACACACACACACACCAGACACAAACGTTAACGTCACAGCTATTAAACACAGTGATAAGAGCTTTCATAGCTCCAGAACCATTTTTTTGATTATCGATGTCTGCTCTAATCAGACATTGAGGAGAAAGCTAATATCGACAGAAAATCAAAAACTGGATCTTCAAAACAGTGTATTTGTTTATTGCACCCGGAATTGCGTTTACAGCGCTGTTTTAGTTTGAAACTCCGACAGTGCATGCCTCCCGTGTCTGAGTGCTGATTAGCTTGCACTCCTCCACACTTTTATACAGCTCTCATAGGCTCACACTGTTCTCTACCCCTCCCCCTTCAGCAATGTAATACAATCACGGAGTGTATCTTTAACATTGTGTGTTGTTACCCTACAGCTAGGCATGTAAACTTTTCTGCCCTTCCCCCTAAAGCCATTCACTGTTGTGTACAGTGAGCTGGGGCAGAAATGTGGGGTTCTCAGCGTGCAACACAATCGCAAACTGTACCTTTAATGAAACACATTAAACGGAAAGTAGATGGCCAATCAAGTTAGGGCATGTTTTAGTAAAGATAGTGCTTGGGTTCATGTACTGTACATGGCGAAGAGACCTGTGTCTCTTGGCTGTGAATTGTGGACAGTGGAGCTCACTGATGTACGAAGGTGTACACACAACGTCACACCTCTAACGTCACACCTCCCCCCAGGCAACGCACACACACACGCGCGGCCTCACAGAGACACCCACACACAGCAAGGTTTCACTACCCACTTTCTTCCTCCATCTCTCAATCTCTCTCTTTCTCTCTCTCTCTCTCTCTCACACTTTTTCTGTTGGTTTGCTTTTGAGGAGGTCTTTCTCCCACACACGTGTCGGTCGCCACAGCAATGCTCACTGATGTCACTCAGATGGAAAATGAGTGTGTGTTTCTGCAACTCAGGGCAGCTCTTGGGCGGCTTTCATGTAGGCCACAATGACGACTTCTGACATAAGAGAGAGGAGGAGATAGGGATTGCGAGAGGGCTCCCTCCCCATTAACAAACCCGCTGTGAACCGGCCAAATAGACAGGGCACTAAAGTGAGGAAATGGCTATTGAAAGCGGTGACTTGCGTATACAGGGCTTAATAGCTAACAGCATAACAGCACAACCAATACGTTTACAATGTAAAATACATCATGTGGATAAAAATATCAACTCGACTGATGCAAAACACTTTAGAGGAAATCTTAACCGCAACTACACAGACACAGCTGACAGCAGATCCTGCTTCTGCTTGAGTGACTGTACAAAGCTGAGTAGATACACATTTCCTTCAGTAGCTATATTTGATCCTGTATTCATGTAGGCATACAGTATACTGCAGTAGTATATACAGGGTTGCGAATTGTGAAATAATCAGAGGGGGGGGGGGGAAATGTTTTTTAAATGTAATTATTCATGAAAATAAATCACAAACCACAGTGGACCTATATACAGTAGACTATAAAGCATGTTAGGCTATTTCTTGCAGCTGTTAAAGCTTCAACATTTATAAACATTTATAAATAAATATTGAATAATTTACTTTAATAAAACAATTTTAAACCTTGAACCTAACCCCTGCATTTGCAGATATATTTTATTCAATTTAAAAAATATATATATAAATCAAGTATACTTGATTTGGCTATAGCCTATCGTAATATGCAGCATGAGACACATGAATGTATTAGGGCTAGACAGGAGGAAAAAATATAATAATTGTTATCAGGGATTCTTACCACGGTTCGGATTAAAAGGCTAGAACGTAAAAATATTTAAATTTTAGGTATTTTTATCCCTACTGGGGATAAAAAAGAATTCAGCAGAGGCAGAGATATATAGACCAGAGGGGGGGAAATACCCCCCATCCCCCCCGGCAAATCGCACCCTGAGTACATTGCAAAATAAATAGAAATAAATCTGTTGACCTGTAACTGGTGCAAAGATAGTTTACAGGGTTTTGCCATCAGATGGATGTGAATGTGAACAAGTCATGTTTTTCAAGAATTTGTTGTGGGTAGCATATAGTAACAAACCATTCTAACATAATTCCTGCCAGATTAAAACCTTTTATCAACAAAAACAACAACCCATTTTTCTGAATAACCCACAAGTTACCCCATAAAGAATAATTTCTTACTGTAGCTTCCCATTGACAATTTTGGTTAGGAAACGGGGTGTTTCATAAAGCATAATATTTTGTAATTAGTTATCTTTTGTTGCTAAAATCATGTTTCATCAATCAAGGTCTTGCTCAAGGGTACAGCACACAACTTGCCAAAGACAGCATGTTCTCTCTCCAGCCAGTTCCTTGTTTTCTTTGGCAAGAAGCGAATACATTTAGAGGACCTGTTGTTTAGCAAGTCTACAACAGATCGGCAGGTGTACATGTGTGTGTGCACGTGTTAATTTGTTTCTCATGAATACATGGCAATCTTTAAAAATTGTTAGGGCAATGCTGATATCATCACACGTCAAATAGCACGACAATTCCACACTAAGTAACAACCTCCCACTTTCTTATTTTCCAGTGCGTGTGTGTTTGTGGCTCTATATACCACCCTGTCAGTTGGTGAGAGGTTGCAGGTGACTTGATGGCTTGAGGTGTCACCGTAAGTCAGTGACAGAGGGGGTGTAGATGTTTAGCCTGAATGTTGGAGAGCTGTGTGAGAGGCGCGTGTTAAACCTCATCGCTAAACAAGTTTCTCCACTCCACTGTTTGACTTACACTTGACCTCGCTTGGGCCACATTCCGGTCGTATCACAAATAATGAGACCGTTTTGACCGTTTTCTTAATACAGGGAGATAACTTAACACGACTGAACTAACAGCAATGAACTAATACTGTAGGCACTGGTGTACATTATGATTGGCCAAGTAATGACATATAACAACGGGAGCGGCCCCGCCCCCTGCTCTAGCTCGCCGGTGGATTGAAACCACCGGCTGGCGGCTATTATCCTATTATCCAGCGCACCCCAATTACACGCACCTCTCCCGCATCCCTTCAGCACCCCACTCTCCCAGCCTATTTAAGCCGAAGAGTGGGTGATGAGGGGTTTTCGGTAATTGTTTGTCCGCACCCGCTTACTACTTTGACGCTTGACTGTTGGATTTACTACTGTCTGTTTGGATTATTAAAACGCTTAGAGCTCGTACGCTCGCACTTGCACATTGTTTCCTCGTGAGTTTCTTCTGCACCTGCACTCAGCACCCACGCATCGTGACACGGATCATCAAATGATACAATTGCTCAAATTTAACACACAACACACAAACACAACACTAATGACTACAAACTACATGAGGTATTATTCCATACATCATAGTCTTCTAACAACATGTTTTGCAGAGGTGGGTAGTAATGCGTTATATTTACTCAAGTAACTTTTTTACTCCGCTCATTACTTTTCTTTTCAGCATTCCCATTTTTTAGTCAATGCCCGTTCCGCTTGTTTCATTCTCTCAGAGAGACTGGTCTTTGAATTGGCTCTGTCACAGCATCCCACATGACTCTATTTCCCCAATCAAACATAGCCAGTCACAGCACACAGAAGGCTGTGTTGCTTCTTAAAGGGAACGAAGCAATAACAGGGGGGCGATATGCGGCCTCTGTTCGGTTCAGTATAAAAAAGCGGACGCGGCATAATTCCGGGTCTGCTTAATGGCTGTATTGCGGGATCTCTGTATAAGCTGAACCAACGTCAGGTGATTCGGAGGAGGCAGCCCCCCTGACCTCACGTTCAAACTAATTTCCTTAGACTACCAAAAACTATAGTTACATTATGCACTGCCTTCTTTGTCGGCCTGAAAATTTGGACATTTAAGGAACTGAACTTCGTACTGAACATGTGGCGGTAAGTTGTAGTAGGTTAGTTTTGGCTGTGGATAACGTTATCCCTGTTAAAGGACACTAGTCTTGGTAGTGTGCCTTTTATATTCAGTTCTCTCTCTATAAATCAAATAAATCAGATTGTATGAAGTAAAGCAGTACTTAAGTAGTCTTTTGACTAGAGACTTTCTTACGCTTACTCAAGTAATTATTTGGACTACTTTTACTTCTACTTGAGTCGTCATTATTATAAAGTAACAATACTTTTACTTGAGTACAGTTTTTGGCTCTACCCACCCCTGGTTGAATGTAAGAGACTACTAAGTGGACCAGGCTCCTGTGTAGTATGTAAATACATCACCCCGGACAAGAGAGGTTTTATGTTCCTATACTTCATTTCCTACACAGGAAGTGACAGTGTGAAGGTGGGGAGCCATTAGAGGTGTGTAATGTGTGTGTGAATATAAAAATATATCTTGTAGGAGGGGGTGTTTGAGGCGGGTCATCTTATCTCTTCAAACACAGGAAACAGCTGAGTTTCATAGCAGAAGTGAGCTACAGAGAGGAGAGGATTTGAAGCAAAATAAACTAAGCCATTGAGTCCCCAATATCCTAGAGAGTGAAAGTGTTTACTGTATGTTTTTACTAACCAAACTTGTCTACCAGTTTATCTTCCTTTGATAAACTGTGCTGTTTGAGAACTGTTTCTGCTAGACTGTTGTGATCAGCAAATGATCACCTGCTCTATTGTCATCACAGATGACAATGCCATCAAATAACCTGACTGTTTACATGTTTACATGTAAACATGGAAGACAACAAGGAAGACAAGCTTTTTGCTAACCTTCCTATATAGGCTATACATATTTAGACATATATATACTTTGTATATATATATAGACATATGCACATACACTTCTTCGCTAGCTAAATGATGCGGATACTTATATTGCTGGATCCATCAATAGTTAATAATTAATGTATAATTTCAATGTTTTCAATGTTAATATTCTAATAAAAGGTTGCACTAGAGACAAGAACAATGTTAGTGCTTTCCCACATGCCTTAACTCCAGTCCACTGGGTAAAACCAGCTACACTTTCACAGGCCACATTAAGATTTAAAAAAAGTAAGGGGTGCGGTGGCAGATGTAGATACCTATGTCATTTAAAAGTCTCTTTATTTAACATACCAAAAGGCAACATAATTCCAATAACTTCAGCCTCTTCACAAGAGATCACATTCATCTTTTTTCCTAAACCTATAAAGAGCCATCCCTTACTTTTATCAGGCTCTGTAAGAGTGGGGAAGCCCCGTGCCCCCTCCTTCCCCCGGGTTAATGAATCCAGCATTCCCAGCTCTCACGTGGCTGCCCTGCACCGGGCTGAATTGAGCAACTGTGACAAAGAATGGGGAAGTAGCCTAACGCCTGTTTGTACACGAGAGCCTGTCTGCACAAAAGGAGTCCAGACTGGAAGTGTAATGGGGAAATGGCCTGATCACACACGGCGTGGTGCCAAGGCTGTTCGATTACCATGGTGGAACTGATGAATTGTGTGAAACAGATCTTTTGTACACCATTCTCTCACTTTCTTTCTCTTTCACTTCAACAGCTTCGGTGGGGGGGGATAGTTTGTCACGATATGAATTGTTTTTGAAACTGAATAAATGTGCTTATTTTGCAAGTAACATTATTTGTTGCTGTTTAAAACATTATTTATAAACCTCCAGCTGAACTGTCATTCCTCAAAATAAAATTTCAAAAACGTCTAGGAGAGCAATAGCAATATAGTTTTAAAAGATCTCACCATTGAAGGGATTGATGCCTCTGTCCATTCTTTGCACAATGGCATCTTTCACCTCCCTCCTCCGGACACACTGGATCCCCAGATTCTGGAAGCTGTATGGTGAAAAACAACAGGACTCTGAGAAGCTGTAGGATTCCGACACAAAATGGCTCCTTCCGCTGCTTCAATTAAATGTGTGTTGGTTGTATTAGAATTTGTTTTAACCTGCCTGAGGAATCAACTGGGTGGCGTTTGCTTGAGAGAATATTCGTAATAAAAGGTATAGACAATTACAGGCTTGACCTAAAAGTCACTTCAGTAGAGCACAGTTGTGTTTCATACATAAACAGTGAGCTGGGGGGGGGGGGAAGGTTCTGGGGCACTATAACAGAATTAGGAGCCTTCCTAATTTGTCATTCACACATGCATGCTCTGACACATACACACACACTATCTTTTCTTCGGTCTAACGCTTAAATGAGGATGATGTCACATGGGGATTTCCCACATTTCTAAAATCACTTTTTTTGAGAGTCGCCCTATACAGGGACACTGGTTTTCACTAACCTTTGATGTTTTGTTTGAAACGGTCCAAACCTAAATGTAAAATTGCTAGCGTTTCTATGTTTTCAGGTCATGTCAGTCTTAATGCCATATAGCAGTTTCCATCATCACAGAGATGGTAGACAAATATGTCTTGTATATGCTGCGATTTGGGTAATGCTAGCTGCCTGCGAGTGTGTGTGTTTGGGTGTGTGTGTGTCACTAAGTGAAACGCATACTGAGATACAATATAACACTCTCACACCTAATGGGTTCCGAAACCAGCAAGCGAAAACATCAAACAATATAAGCTAATGCTTCTGCATGCAGTGTGTCAGTGCCAGTCAGTATATGTGTGTGTGTGTGTGTGTGTGTGTGTTCATTAAAGACACACACCATGCATGTGTAAACAAGGTACAGTATGTGGCTGGGGCAGTATCATTTCAGCAGCCTTTTCATGGAGGTGACTTACGCGATGACCCTGCGGTCCGGACCAAACTCTGCTTCATAGTAGCCATCCTTGCAGTCCTTCCCGACCAGGTCGTGTGGGTGGGGCCGGTAGGGCTCACTCTTTGTAACCAAGGAAACACGGACCCTCCCCTTACCACAGTAATTCAGGATCTATTGAAGAGAAGGGTGGAAATCGGGGGTTGTAAATAGCAACTGTAACAATAATAGTAATACAACAGTAGAATTTTAAAAAAAAAAGAGCTACTTTCAGAAGGAGTCGTACGCATTGTGTTTGGATACAGACTAAAGCAATGTGATTGGATAAAGCACACATGCACATGCACTGCAAGTGCAACTTGAGTTCAGACCATAACAGCAAAGTCCTCTGACATTGTTTTCAAGATAATGCAAAAACAAAAATCTACTGTCAAACTAAAGTTTTCATTGTGATTCATTGTTATACACTGTTGTAAGGCCGCCAGTTCAGGAGTTCTTAGTGTTATAGAGCAACACTATGTGCTGAGCTGTGCCTTCATCGTTGATATAGACATAGACCACGTCTGGTGGGGTTATTTGAAAGCCTGCAGCTCACCTGGAGACTGGGGTAGGTCCTGTTATTGTCAGAGCTCCTCTCCCCGGGGATACTGCCTGCGGAACGACCCTCACATTTGTACCTGAAGCGCATGCCCCTCTGCTTGGGCTGCTCGAAGATTTGGATCTCTGGCTCAGCCACTGTGGAAACCCAGCCGGTGAGGGAAGGGTGGAGGTGGAGATTGGTGAATAAGGGGCGAGAGAGAGATAAAGGAGAGACAGCAGTTTTGTATACAGCACATAAAGTAGCAGTCTGCAGAATTGATTGAATCTGAGCCTACGCTAGGAATTACCTAGAGCTCTCATAAACCAGCATTAACAACCCACTGTCATTCTGACATATGAAAATGCTAGGCCTGTGTAAAGCAGGTGTACAGCCGCAGATACAAAAGACATAAACCACACTTTTAAGAAGAGATTTAGCACTAACACAATTACACAGGTGCAAATTTGCAGCTGGATTATCAATCCAGCTGTCCTTGATTTTCAAAAACGCAGGCGACAGCACAAATATAGACAACAAAAGTCAATGTCAAAGGAGGAAGTAAAAAGCAGGCTTCAGCCATAGCCCAGACCGTGAGACTGACAAGCTAAGTGGTTTTCTCTGGCATTTATGAGTTTTGACTTGTGGAGACAGGCAAATAAATTAGAAAGCATAAGCGGTATTTATGCTCTTACTTATCTGTTGATGGTCCCCTAGAAAGGAGGGCATATGAACTGTTGAAGAAATATTGAAGTATAAGTAAGAAAAAGACAATCAATAAAACGTAAATCAAACGTAAACAAACACAACATCACAAATCATAAACACAATATTTTATTTTACTGTAGCCTACTATTCTGATAATCGTCTCTGATAAAAATTAAACATCTAAAGTGACATTCGCATACCTGAGAGGAAACTGATCAAATATAAATGTCCGACCAATTATTATTTCCTTTAAAGAATAATGGGCTCTAAAGTGAAACACTATGTTCATTAACACAACGTACAAATTAAGTTAAACATAGATTTAATATTCCAAAAGTAGGCACAATGTAATCATACTATTCGTGTAGCCTATTGGTTGTTCTTATTGACTGCTTTACGCTTGAATATCCGTATGTTTGATTATCATTGGTGGGATTCAACTACAATGACAACACAATGTTACATCTGAATGCTAATCCCAATTGCGGACTTAAATGAAGGTGTTGCTACTTACCGTCCATGATACCCGCACCCTTGTATTGTCTTATTGTCTGTTTGAGGACAGTGCGATGAATGAGTGACAGCGTAGTTAAATTAATATTTGTACAGAGAGCGACAGACGCTCGTCTGGGAATTCCCCCCCTTTGTCACCGCCTCCTGAATCCGAACGGACCAATCAGAAGTATGAGCGCTTCATCACTCACTCGACATCCACGCGAAGACGTCAGCGAACTGGGGAGAAGTCGTGGCCTTGTCGTCTTATCATGCTAAATCCACCTTCTGTTTGCTATTGAATTGATTATTATCCTATCATGTCGTCCGAAAGTGAGAAAACGTAAAAGCGAAACTCCCTGAAAATCTGACGACGTGTTTTATTCCCCGAGGCTCGCGTAAAAAATAACGATTTAGAAAAAACAAACTATCAATCGCTATCAGTAGCCTTCATACAGTAGCCTATCTTTATTATGTGACCCAAAATGCATCACACACAGGCTTGTAAATGCCAGGTCTTACGTGCAGGAAGCATTTCGTGCACAGAGAACGATCTATGAACCTACGGACAGGTGATGGGCTCTCCTCATTCAACGGAGGTAGAGGAGAGGGATTCAACCTATCGGACTTACACATTACATAACCCTATTGCGTAATGATGTCCGATAAATATTCATGAACAATGTGGTTTTTAAACCAATTTGTTCATGAATAAACCAATTTGTTCATGAATATACAGTTTATTGTAGACACTATTGTCAACCTATCCTGTCAATAGCTTTTAATAGTTAGTGGAACTGCTTAGAGAGATAGCCGTATAAAGATGAAAGCAGACATACGTAGAGAGGTTTTTCCTAACTCCATAAGATCAACAGACAGCGCGATTTCTGCCATGAGATCATTACAAAATAAATACATTTATATAGTTTTTTCTCATGTTACTTTCATCTGTCTGTCTTCAAAATGCCCAGGCAGGCAACAGAATAGCAATGGCCATTAACGTTATGTCGACTAGTGCTGGCCTAAAGCTCAGAGGAAATGGGGAAAATGCGGAGCTTTATCGTCCTCTCGTGGCCCTCCTCATGTATTACACCTTCCGGGTGTAGGTGAAAAATGTCTTGGGGCCACTGTTCCTGCCAAGCATATTGTACAAGTGCAATAACTAGTAGCCTGCCACTACCACCATATATTAGTATATTGGTGGTTACGTATACAATTACTGTGTTGTATGCTGTTAATGCTAAATATTTCAATCTTTATACACATTTAGTTGGATAAATTGTTGCTGGATACTAATGAGCAAATAATACCCTGTATGGAGTCCGCTGCATGAGGATTTCCTATAGTGAAATCCACGGGTAGGCCTACACATATGCAATACAATACATTCACTTTAAGAGTAATCAAAACTAAATCCTAAATTCTTTTCAGTCTGTAGTCTGCAAGGGGTGTGGTTTATTTACGTCACGTGGCAAAATGGCAGCCACCATGAGCAACGTGGAAGAAATTCGCAATAGAGTAATATTGCAGGAATTTGGCGTAAAGAATGTAAGTTAGTTGTTTAATGGCATCTTTATTTACAAAACATAATCATCTCTGTTTATTAATTATCTTGTGTAGGCTACTTCAGTGGCAATGGACAGATGGATGGGAGACATTTAACTTTGCCTCGATTGTTATATTATCGACACTTGCGTTTGTACATCTAAATTTAATTCGTGTTGGAGAATCCTTGATGATTAAATCAAAACATGTTACGTTTTAACGTTTTGTGGCATGGAGATTTTACACTTAAACGATACGGTTTTGCCTATGGATCATCTGCCGTCACAAAATGATGCTGAAGTCTGGTGGCCTGCCTAACGTTATCTCCTTTCTCCCGTGACAGACCACTAGGTGTTCGATTCTGGGAGTATTTCAGGAAGTTCTATTTACCATTGAGTGCTTAAATCTTCTGTTAAACTGGGTTAGGCTATAGCAGCTGTAGCTCTAACTAAACTGTGGGAAACAGGACAGGGATAAATAAAGTATTTATATTTTGCAGAAAATGACGAGGACATATGTGTACAAAAAGGAAAAAATGACAATAAAGCCGAACTTTTAGTTTTTTCCCCCAAGTGCGCTGTTGCCCCCGACACATTTCTGCAAATGTATATGCCTTGGGCTGGGCCTGTTGACATGATGTATCTCTGCATAGTGATCATCATTTATTTGTTTCAGGTTCATACTACAGATTTCCCTGGAAACTACCCAGGCTATGATGACACATGGAATATGCAGAGATTTCAAAAGGTAAAGTTCCCAAATATTGATAAGACTAAAATGGTTTATGCTGGAAATTAAATTGCAATGTCACCCCTCATTGCAGAATTTCAGAATCGATATTGTTGATATGGATGAGAATTGCATGGAGTTTGACATGGTGGGGATAGATGCTTCCATTGCCAATGCCTTCCGAAGGATATTACTTGCAGAGGTATGCAGCACACTTCGCCTTTTTGTTACCTATGAATGTCATTGGACCATGGATGAATGCAAAACAGTAATGTGGTTTTCTATAGATCACCTTGAATGAATAAGCTAGAGAAACAAGGAGAGAAACAGAAAGGTCTAACAACTTTCAATGCTTTGCTCTTTCTAGGTGCCAACTATGGCTGTTGAGAAGGTGTTCATCTATAATAACACATCCATCGTTCAAGATGAAATCCTTGCGCATCGATTGGGCCTCATTCCCATCAAGGCCGACCCGAGACTCTTTGAGTATCGAAATGCTGGTAAAATCATCTTCCCATCATCCCGCAATTATTCTTTTTTAAATTCTTTAGAAAAGAAAAACATGTTTTTTTGCTGTTCACAGGCGATGAGTCTGGGGAGGAGGAAGGTTCAGAAATAGACACAATTCAACTTCAGCTCAAAATAAAGTGCACCAGAAACCCCAGAGCCAGCAAAGACTCATCTGACCCACGTGAACTGTACCTAAATCATATGGGTAGATATTGATTTACTATTACAATGCCTTTCAATCTTGTCCTGTCCAGTCCTGTGTGCCAAATATTCTATTAACTGTCAATGATGTATGACGTTCTTGATCACAGTTAACCAGATGTTACTCGTTCAATGTTTCTGTAATGTCTGATCTTAGTGTACTCCAAGGACATGAAGTGGGTGCCCATTGGGAACCAGGCAGACGTGTTTGCAGATGCAAATATCGGCCCAGTGTATGGAGACATCCTCATAGCCCAGCTAAGACCAGGGCAGGAGCTGGACATAGTCATGCACTGCGTGAAAGGCATTGGTAAGTGGACATTATTTAAAGCTGCAGTTTTAAAGCTGCAGTTCCGGATTCCTTGTGTCCTGGGGAGTTCTGCTTTTAAAGCATAATGGATCTTTGGTTAAACCCTCGACTCTGTAGCTTAAGTCCGCTTGACAACCTATCAGAACTTTTAATGTAGCGGCTTTCATGAATCAGCAGTAGGCTAAATAAAATCATTATATTACAAAAAAAAATAGAAATTTGTTTTAATGAGACTTGAGATACTCCTGTGTTTTTCCTCTCCAGGTAAGGACCATGCCAAGTTCTCTCCAGTAGCTACAGCCAGTTACAGACTCCTGCCAGAGATCACACTGCTGGAGCCAGTAGAGGGAGAAAAGGCAGAGCGTCTAAAACGCTGCTTCTCTCCAGGTGTTATAGACCTGGTAGACATAAAGGGTAAATGAAACGCACCTTTTCACTCTTGTACAAAGATGTAATGTTTTTAAATTATGCTATAGCTGTTCTACCAGCTGATCAGATAACCAGCCTTTACATTTGACCTACCTATTGGAGCGCAGACACTGGGTTTACATGTA
>JAODLI010000007.1:332010-354065 GCA_027575585.1 Percopsis omiscomaycus | reverse complement strand
TATATATATATATATATATATATATATATATATATATAAAAGTAGGTGTCCATTCCAAGAATGTTCTATTACATAAGAGAAACAAATACATTCACAATCAAAAGCAGGTCAGCCTACTTCCCAAGAATGTAATTCTCTTTGAATGACCTCTGTTTCGTGTTCAGGTTAGCAGTTGAGTGAATATGTGGCGATTTTTATATAAAAGCATGGTGGTGTTTTCATTTGGGTCACTACCAAGCTGGAAAAAGATAATAACTTAAGATGTAAGATCTGCATACTTAAGAAAGTGAAACAGTATTCTGTGAGGTCAACATTGCATTGGATTGTTGTTGTTGGTGGTCAGTTATTTGGCTGGCCAGTAAATAATGGAATGAGCCTAATAAACTCTTATTTGGGATACATACACGATTTATCTAATCGTGTATGTGTGTCTACCTGTGACAGTAACACGCGCTTTAGCTTCAAAGTAATACAACTAACTTTAATGAAAGTTATCCACTATCAGCTAATGCTGTTGACTGAGTTTCTTTTGTTTGGGCGCAGGAATTTATTGTTACACATGGGTGAGATTTTAGAAGTGAGCAAAGCAACCTCGTTCAGGATTAGGCTGGCGGGATCTTGTTCTGTCTGGTCGGGGCACAGCAGGCCATTTACATACATTGTCATGACATCACACTAGGGGGCCGAACCTAGTCTGTCAATCAACTAAAAAGATAAATGCTTTCAATAAAAAATCTGGGTTGTTTATCCTGTTTTCGTCGACACAAAACGGCATGTTTAATGCCTTTATATCTCACAGTTTATTAACGCATAATTTATTTCTTAATGTAGCCTATTATGACACAAGTTAAGGTACAAAGTGAGTCAATCCGTTTACACGCTTAAATTGTACTTTAAATCAAATCGTTGGTTATCATCTTCAAACGTAATATATGTGAATGTAGATCATACTCTTCCACATCAATTCTCCTATGTAAACAAATATTGCCATCTTGTGTCATTGAAATTGATTGACTATGCAGAATCTAAATGTGAACCTGGAGCGCCATCTACTGGAATAAGTGCGTATAATTGTAGCAATATTCTGTAGGTAAATTTTGTTGCATCAATAAGGGCGGCAGTAAAACCAATTCAAAACACGTGTGGTTGCATGTGAACTTTAATACGGGTCTGTATCATTGTGATATACTGTATAAACAAATTAAATTTCAGTTAACATGACAGTAACAGACAAATTATACCAGAACCCTGTCCTGATTTAAATACTTAATAATTCTTACTCTTAATATAATAACAATAATACAAATATACATATACAAATATCATTTAGGGGTCTATTTATTTGGATGTTTTAAGCCTCTGAATTATCACTGGATTCACTTCTCCTTCTCTTCTGACAGCCTCTCTCTCCATCTACCGAGTCTGTATGGTATCCCTCAGTTTGACTTGCATTCGTCTGCTTATGAGTGTGCGCTTCTGGGAAGGTCTGACCCAGCCCCAGCACCTGTCTGACAGTCATATTCACTCTGGAGCTCTGCATGTATCTGGAGCACACGTCCCAGTCCTCCTTAGACACTTCCTGCAGCAGGGTGCCTGGTTCCCAGTTGGAGTTCTGGATGAGACCATGGCCTCTGCTGAGGCCTTGTGTCACTAAAGCTAGACCAAAGAGGTCATCCTTTGGGGCTGGTACGATCCGCGGCATGGCGTGGTATAGAAGCCGGCTGGAGCCCGACATTACCATGATGTCTCCGCTGTGCATGTACATGGCAGTGGGGGGGTCTTCTCTGCGAGTGCCACCCAGGAGGAAAATGGCTGACTGCCCAAAACTGTCATTGAACAAAACAAAGACGCACATGAGTTATGTTTGCGGGTACAAATTCCTGCAATTAAACTTGAATGAAAACTTCTCAGCCTGTGGGGAAAAAATGGAAAATAATAGCAAATAGCAAAAGTAAGTTCAAAGTAAATAGCAGTGTATAGCAAATTAGTGTTTAAACACTGGCTATTGCAGCTGAATTTTGCTATTGGCTGAGAGCTCAAAATGCCTAAATAACCATAATGTCTATGCCACAATGTAGCTCGCTAGGCTGTACTGAAGACACACACACCCACACACATGCCACATTGCAAAACTGAACTCCAAATTGCTGTTTTCAAACTGTGTGGTTGGTGGGGCCAACTGAAACCACTGAGTTTAGTTAAATGTATTCTAAAACAAGGTCCTCTTCTCACCTGAATGACAGCAGTGGTCGTGTGTGATCCAGCTCTGATTCGTCCACGTGGATTCCAAGGGAAGAATCAGAGCGGTAATAATTGAGGATTCCTGCCTCGCCATTGAAGCCAGGGAAACCGCAGACTGCTGCGATGTGGCCGGAGAGTGAGTGGAGATCGTCTGGGAAAGGCGTGTAGTGATTAGCCGAGTACGTCTAGAAACAGAACATTAGACAAAACATTTTAAGATGTCATTGTACAACTCTGCAGTATTCTTAATTACATTGGACTAAGCCTTTTTACAATGGAATAAGCCTTCAATGAAGAGTTCAAATGTTTTTACGGTGTACAGTAACTTTGTTGTGGCAAATAGTGCTTTTTTGGCATGTAAATAAATAAAGGTCAAATGAATAATTCATGATGCTAGGTTTCTTGGGCTTAACCTTATGTAGCCCAAGGTCCGCCACCTATTGTCAATGGCCAACAGATTGTTCACAAAGAGCTTAAATTCTGCATTGACATAACCAACTGAGAGCCTTGTCCAAAATCAGTGGCCATAAAATGTAGTCTGTACCTTGGTTTCCCAGTTATAGTGATAGCCCAGAGTCACCCAGCGAAGCTTCTCCAGTAGTGTCTTGGGTTGCCTCTTCCCATGTGGAACTCTGTGGGCAATTAAGAAGAATGGAGACATTAGCTTTTGATGACCAGTTGAATTTCTTCACCAGCTGTAAACGTCTGAGTAAGAGAACCGAGTATTGTATAGTTTAGACACTTAGTAGTAACTGTGGTCGTACTCCACGTATGTCAACGTAAACTTTACTAAATGTTTACAGAGGGCTGCACTAAAAGAGCGTGTGCTGTGCTAATGTTGATGATAAGTTGGTAAGTGATAAAATATCCCCCTGTACTGTAACTTTATTAGTATAGTTTAAAGATAAACTCCTGATTTATGTTGGCTCCACCAACCACACAGTTTGAAAACAGCAATTTGGAGTTTAGGGTATATTTGACATCGGCCTGTAGTTGTTATTGATATTTAAGCATCTAGGCTCTGCTTTTTATGTCCATCACCAGGCAGTCAAAAACTTTCTTAAAGAAACTTGTAGGTAGAGCATTGAGCACTCAAATTTTCATTTATATACCTTTTTTTTAACAATATTTGAGTTGATATGGATGTCAAGAATAAAGGACACAAAAAAACACAGAAATGGTCAGATAAGGAAGGATCAATCACAGAATCAGAGATATTGAAACCCTTTGTGATAATCAAATGTGTGCCACAATTGGTGGGCCCTTTCACATGCTGAGACAGTTCGAGTCTATTCAAAATAGCAGAGTTGTCATAAGCACCATTGTCATAAGAATCATCAATATGAATAATAAAGTCATCGGTTATACCTAGACTGTCAATGTCAGTGGAAATATTAGACAAGAGTCAAGAGACAAGTTGGGAGAATATTTTGGTGGCCTGTAAATAGCAGAACTCGAGGATAACATTTCAAAACGGCAGAAAGGTATTCAAAAGATCTAAAATCACCAAATGATGTCTGTTTGCGCCGAAATACATAATTTAATAAAAGTCAAAACTAAGTCAGACTGGTAAGAGAGATGGGGGGGATAGCAAGGTGCATCCTATACCTGAGGATATCAGCACTCTTGCCCCAGATGTCACCTGTCTCAGTAGGGGACATGTGCATGTCCAGGTTGCACACATTGGGTTTTTGAGGGTAAGTCTTCAGACACTGCCTGACCCAGAAAGGCTGGGAGCCCTGGAGGAATGGGTTGGTGATGAAAATGAATCCTACAGGACAGAGCGCACACACATCCCTGATTAATGAAGAGACCACCTGTTCACTGGCAAATTAAATATTGCTGTGATAAATAATTAAGTATTGTTGTTTGTAAACCACCACACTTTGCATATAAAAAGGATTTTTGTTTCTCCACAATGTGTTTCTCTATGTTGTATTCTTTGTCAGCTCCCAATCTCAATAGAAGTATTCATTTTTCTAATCCAAAAGCGAATTATTTTACCTGGATAACCCAGAAGGCTAAAAGCTTTCCAGTCACTGGCAGGCTGTAGTCCCACCCTCCTAGCTTCACAGTCGCTCACTGTAGCAGTGTCCAATCTAGCTGAAACCATCTATCAAGTTCCACACAAACATACATCAACAACACATTTTGGTCACTCGTCAGAGCTAACAGGTGGTACCTATCTGGAGTATATGCTAAGAACAAGAATGCAGTGCACCATGAAAAAATGGTTCATTGCATAGGTCTTGAAGTCTAACAAATAAAGAATTTACAAAAAAGAGAGGTAATTGAAAAATTTTGTTCGTAATGTTTTTGGAGAAAGAATTAATTGTAACACTTTATGGGGGAAGAGTAAAAAAAGGAGACATTATGTAATAAAGGTTATGGGCTTTCCATAACCAGTCGTGGATCAAGTGTGTGCCATCTAGTATTTCATCCTGGCCAGGCACTTATCACACCGAAGCTGCTTTTCTTTTGCCATAACTTACTATATACGCTCACCTTCTCATTCAGTGGCCCTTTCGAAAAATCAATAACATCGCTAAAATCAGGGGGAGGATGTCGCCGTTTGTAAAACTTGAATATTTTCCTAAAAGCGTCTTCTCCATGCTCAACCATAGAGGCCGCCATCTTGGCCACAGCTGACGTGACCTGACAACTCGGGGGGGAAAACAGAGGAAAGCGAGTCTATACTGAATTGTAGTTTATTTATTTAAAACCAAGAATATTAATAATGTATTTACATGCTATAAACTACCAACATTATTTGTTAATAGTTATTTGAAAATATGTTGTCAGTGTAGACGTCACCACGTTCGAAGTCACGTGATATTGTCAGAGGTTACCAGCGTGTCAAGGAGAGAACATGGCAGCGACGTCCAAGAAGGTTTTTGAGGTTTTTGTGTCTAAAATACCATGGACTATTGCAAGCAGTAAGTTGAATATTTATGCTAAGCATCATTCCAGTTATTGACCGATAATACTCAGAATTGTAACTTAATTGCATTTTATTTTGCTGTGTTCTAGTCAAACAAGCACGCTAGCAAGGCATCCTTGGAGTCAATGACTGGACAATTGTCTAGTCATTGGTCTTTTCATCACCATTTCAACTTTTTTTTCATTTACAGAGGAGATGAAGGAGTATTTTGGACAGTTCGGACAAGTGAAGAAATGTTTGATCCCTTTTGTAAGTTGTTATAGTCTCAGAAGGGTTCAAGTCCACTCGTGAATATGACCACGGTTAGGGGGATACTATAACATCCTTGATATAACTCACTGTCTGCAGATGACTGACTTGTGTTTTGTTATGCCAGGACAAGGAGACAGGCTTTCACAAAGGCTTCTGCTGGGTAGGATACTCAACAGAGGAAGGCCTCAACAATGCACTTCAGAAGGACCCACACATACTGGAGGGAACTAGGGTAAATATTTTGTATCAGAGTTTAGAGAATACCCCAACCTCAATTGTTTTTAGTAGTCCTCTGATGACTTGATCAGTGGTTTGGTTTATACCTTTTTGTCCTATATACCCCATTAGCACATTCAATGTAGTGACACAAAACTAGTATCATCCCAACTTTGTTTGATTAAACGTATCCAACATTATTATGAGACTGATATTACAATGATTTTCTTCCAGCCAAATTAGATTGTTGGAAATCGGTACCCTAATAAGACAGATTTTGCTTTGTCTACAGTTTTTTTTCTTTCTCAGTCTTAAACTAAAGCTATTTAATCACTTATCTATGTGTTTGTCCTTTTCTTTATTTACAGCTCCAGGTTCAACGGAACAGAAAGGCCTTCACAGTACCACGGTTGAATAAAGATACATAAAAAATCTTTATTATTGCCTGGTGTGTTCAGAGATTGTTTATGGTGTTGGCAATAGTCTTTTTTTTTTTTTTTACTCGTGATGGATTTCATTTATATTTGTCATGTCAATTGTATAGGCTGCAATTTATTGTGAATTCTTAAGCATAGACAAACCTAATGAGGTAGTGTGGAACATAGTTTCTCATCTCAATTAAAAAATAAAAAAAATCCACAATGTTTGGCCCTTGAATATGAAACTACACGCACACCATACTCACGAACAGCTGAGGATACAATATGACAAGCTATTACAGTATTACAATCTGCAGGGGTAGTTTGTTTGTTACTTGCATGTATTTGCAGTATTTAACTACACCCCCACTGGTTGGATTGCAGGGTAAGCCTAGCCAGAATGGTGTTAGCCCTCTTTCTGAGGTTCTGACACTTCAGAAGCCTCCTTAGCTGTGGTTGTTCAGTCATGGGACAATCTAAACTCAATGTCAGCCTAGTAAATACTGTATAAAAATGTAGGGTTTTTCCACCCAAACTAGTGTGACATGCAGTTTTATGTTACGTTGTGTTCTGATCAAAGGAGTGTAAAGCACTTGACGATCAGGAGGTGTATATGTTTGTGCAATGTGCCTCTTTGACCTAAGAAACCCTCCCCGAAGTACCAATCCAAACTGATGTGCAGCATTTGGCATTTCCAACTAGCCTACACAATAAAAGCAAAAAAAAGGACACAAGTGTAGGGTTTAAGGATTTAATGGGTGAATGGGTTCATTTAAAGGAAGGGATATACACATACAAAAATACCCTTTCAATACAGTTTAGAAACAAACATCTAAATGACCTGTTTAGTTAAATGTTTCCAACAGCAAAACTTACATGTCTGAAACAAAGTGGTGCAGATCTTGGTTCAAAAAAAAAAAAAAAAAAACCTACCTGCTATGAATGCTATAAAAAAGGTCACATGGTACAAATATGCAAATATAAATAAAGTGATAAGAAACCCCCAATAATGACAAGCCTTTTGAGAAACAAGTTCTGCACATTTAGTTGGAGAAACTGTTGCTGGAAAAAAGGTCTTCCTTGTATCCCAATTCTCCAGCTATTTCAATAGAGGAAAGCCATGAACTACCTTGTATGAAGTCAGCAGCATATACAAATCATGTGTGATGAACTCCAAAACGTGTTCCATGCTGGCATACACTCTAAAAAGAGAGAGAATTGGGGCCCAAGGCAGGAGAAATGGGTTTCCTCCTCGTCTCCTGGCTCCCCCCCCCCACCACGGCCCCTGGAGATACATTTTAAGAGCCTCCACAGGAGGCGCAGAGGGTAACACCCAAAATTAAGGGAATTGTATTGCTCTCACTGCACATATATGCATTCATGCACAGATGCAGTCAGCCACAAAACGTGAGTGCACGCGCGCACACAAATTTACAACTCATTGAAAGCCTTTAACCATGTTAACAAAGCACAACATATCCATTCATGGACATGGCGAAGCACACAACCAGGACCCCCCCCCCGACAAGCCTTTCCACCCAGGGGTCTGTCCCGAGGCGGGCCGAGCTGCTGTTTCAGATCTAAATAATATCACTTAACGGATGCAAGACCGGATAACACTTCAAAACCTATGGGTCAAGCAGAATTAGGAAACTCGTTTTTTTTTTTTCTCGTATGGTTTACGACCATAGAGAAGTTGAGTTTCAAGTACGTTCCTGCGACTGTACCTTTTCCAGTATTCACTGGTTTGGGTAGCCAAACTTATTTTGGAAATAGTATTTGACTCAAGTCAGGGATCTGCTACCAACAGTTATGGCCACCAACAGCCTGTGTAGATAACGTTCCCTTTAAGTTCCAAACTGACTGATATGTGGATATTCCAGTCAGGTCAACTGTGCCCAGTATGCACTTGACAGAAGAGATTGCTGAAGTAGACTGATATGGTTTGAGACGATCGGTCATTATAATAATGATAATATTAATGTTATGAGAGTATTGTTTGGTCAATGAGTCAAGGTTGTGACATCAGCCATGTCCAGGCAAACCCTCCCTGGAGCTGTATTCAAATCTCTACACTGAGCACAAAAAATAATCAGGAATTTTTGTAGACCAGCAGTAGAAAGAGGGGGGGGGGGACAAAAAAAAATAATATATTTTTTAAACTTTTTCTTTTTTGTTAATTAAAAAAAAACAAAAAACTACAACGTAATAGGCCAAAGGCTTAGAGAAATTCATGTTTTTTAAGACAAAAGGAAAATGTACATCAACATTTACTGTACATAGAAACCTGTTGAGGAGGGGAGGGGGGGGTCAGCATGTTCCGGGAGTGTAGCAAGCGTAGATGGAGGTTTAAGGCTGTTTACAATAACGCAACAGCAACAAGGAAAAGGAACTGTTGCCATCCATTTTGTGAGTGCTTTATTTAAACACTGTTGGGAAGGAGTTAAAAAACAGCTGTGGATTTCTGCGTCTTACCTTGACGTAGGGATGAAGCCCCTCTGGCTCCGTCTGTGCAACAGAGGGAACTGACAGTGTGTGTGTGGATGTGTGTGTGTGTGTTAACCTGTACCAAAAAAAAAAAAAAAAAAAAAAAAAAAAAAAAGGATCGGTTTGACGCAATCAGCCATCACTTGGCAACAGTAACCATGGGCGGCAGTCAAGGCGCGTGTCCATCTGTTGTTTCACACCGAATGACTGACTGCACGTACTCACTACCACTCCCGAGACGTCTCACCGCAGGTCCCCAGACATATGAATGCAAACCAGTCTGCAGGTGTGTGTTCAGGCTATATGGATTCTAGCCTTCTCAGTCTCTTTGAGCCTCTTGGCCTGGTCCTCCGTTGAGGGGGAGTGGGGTCGCTTCGAGGCTGCTCCGTTCAGAGCGTCGGGTCCTCGGCTCACTAATATAGGAATGGTGTTGCCAACAGGAGTTACATGTTTGGACACCATGTGCTCTACAAGACAGATTTGGGGGATGTGCAGTGGTGAAATATTCAACTTTCAAGAAGAAAATACTTTTATGTATTCTTTCTGCACAGACACTCACTCGAACCAATCACGGGGATGGACATGCCTTTCTCTTCTGGGCAGGGGACGCTGGCTGCGGGGGGGTCTGTTGTCAGGGAACCCTCAAACACAGGGGGCTTGGGTGGGGTGATGCTACACGATGCAGGGAAAGAGACAGAAACTGTGGATTTAAATACCAGCATGTTCCACCGCTGATCTCCTGCAAGGCTGCAGAACTTACCTATGGCGGTTGAGGGCCAGTTTGATAGAATTCTTCACCACACGACAACTGTTGCTGGCTGGGAGGGGGGAGGAGGCATCTGGCAGCTCCATACTGGGAAGTCTCTGAAATGAACAGAAACACCGACCTCAACAATCCATACGGGATCCGGATATTATCTATACAATGTGGCACAAAATACACAGCAACTGCAATCTGATTAAAAATTGCCCAAAAATCGATCAGACAGCACGACAACATCCTCCAACACAATCATGAGTGGAAATTATTATTTATTTCTATAAAAAAAAGGTGGCATTTAAGCAGTGTCTCTCTCATGTCTCTCACAACCATGGAATCCCAGAAAATGTACTTGCCTGTGTTCTTGAAGTATCAACAGTGGGAATGGGCTTAGCCTTGGACTCACTAAGTGAAGTCTAATTGGAGAAAAGGAAGGCCCAATTAGCTGACGTTGAGCTGAAATTATTGAACTAATTGGAGCAAATTAGCCAGATACACTGCAGACAAACCTCGACAGTAGTGTGTCCGTCAGAGGAGGGTGGATAGGGCTCCTTGAAGGCAGAATCGTCACTTGGCACCACCTGTGACAAATACACCAGAAAAAAGTGCATTTCGAGTTCTCCCTTATGCTTCAATAATAACCTGAGTTGTGAATCCACCTCTGTACCTCTGTGTCTTTGGGCCTCTTGGCCAGATCCTCCTGTGTGGGTGAGTGTGGTCTCTTGATGGCGGCTGTCCCGTTGGCCGGGCCCTCTGGACCGCTGGGCGAGGGCTCCTCTTTGGGACTGCTGGAAGCGTTGGGTTTCACGTTCTCACTGGCCAATGAAGGGAGGGAGCCACTTGCCGTTGGGGAAGAAGCCTTCGATTTAACTGCTTGCTCTAATATAAAGAGCAGAGAGGCACAGATGGAGAAGGTAAAAGAAAAAGAGAAGGTTGGAGAAAATAAAAAATAAAAAATTCATTAAACCGTAAACCAGAGGCATGCAGCCCACTCCACCTCCATCCCATCTCTGCCCTCTGTTAAAAATAGCGGAGAAAGACATTCGATTTTTGCCCCCTTTAACAGAAAAAAAAAACTTACTTGAACCAATGACAGGGATGGACATGCCTTGGTCTTGAGCAGCTGGTGAGACGCTGGAGGCCGGGGAGTCCAGAAACAGAGGCTTGGGGGGGCTGACGCTGCACAACACGGAGGACCACCATGACATAGTGCTGATTTAGATCTTTTACTGCCAATACTAATGTGTGTGGTTGTACCAGGGGTCTACTTCAACCTAGATTTGCCGTTTTACAGAGAACACAGAAATTGGTCAAACAGAACTGCGCCCTATACCTGTCATCAGTGTCTGAGGCAGTCTTGGGCTTGTTGGTGGGGGTTGGGGAGCTGAAGGGAGTCCCTGAGTCTGTGTCTCTGGAGCTGTCCAGGTGACTGCTGTCCAGGGACATCCTCTTGGCGCTCCCTCCATTAGAGCTGCGGTTCAGCTCTGCTATGCTCTAGGGTGACCAGAACAGAAAAGAGATGATCAATGGGGGGCTGTGGGAGCCAGACAAAAATAGTCCAGACACACATCTGAAGGCATCAACAGGTGCAACACATCTGACGTAGGAGAGTCAATCAAGTGGGGTCGGTCCAGGCCCAGGAAGTCTTAAGTCGAATGAGCCACATTAATTCAAAACCCCTGTATGTTTACAATGGCTTCTAAGGAGATATAGATTATTTTCAGTTAGGTACATACTGTATTGTGGAGGCCCACAAAGCATTGGTCTTGGTCAGGCTCGTCCAAGGTCACACGCTAGTCTGGTAAAGTTCTTAATCTAGCTAGTTTGGCAGGGTTCTCCTATAGGCTCTGTGCCCCCCTCCCCCTCCTTGTATTTTGATAATGTGCCCATGCGTCATGGACTCAAGGTTGTCTGTGGTCGTCTCTGGAGGTGGGTGCGATATGAAGTGTATGAAATGCTTAGCTCAAAGCACTGATCCTGAGACAACATTCCGATAACATCTGTATCTGCTCCCTACCATTCCTCATCAATAAACCTTGACTGACTCAGTTAATCTCTGAGTCTTCCTTGATCCAGACAAATGACCACATCAGTACATGTAAATATTCTCAAAAACCCACAGAACTCAACTTACCCTCTTCTTCTTCTGCACCAGCTCAGGAGGAAGGTATTGGTGCAGCTGTTTCTTTTTCACGTGTGTTGCTTCGATCTTCATCCCGTCCTTCAACATGTTGATGTTGTTGGCTTGTCTGTACACTGCAGCAAACCATCAGGACTTCAGTATCTTACAAAAAGGTCTTCTCTCTCTCTCTCAAATACTGTTCATACAAATAACTCCTAAGCAATTTAACAACAGTAGCAAAGCAAATTGATTCATGAATCCAATGCATGATATTTCTCCATTCAAAGACCAGAATTTGGGGGTTAAGTCACTCAGCACTCGGGTGTGGGAGGGAACGCATTTTGTGTAGTTTTTTGTTTTTGTAATGCCAATTTCAACCTAGGGTAATTCCACACACTAATCAAGGATTGTACCTTTAGACCAGAAAAATTAAATGCAGTACCTGTGTCTGTAAAGGACTGGATATCATATGTTAGGTCTATGTTCACACTTGCGTTCTCTGCATTCTCAACTTTTTTGAAGTTGATCCCGATGAACCACATGGACACAAACTCGTTCCTATTTGGGCAACAGAAGTCACTTTGTGTAAGTTACTTGTAAGTCGCTCTACCATTTTGGTAATATCGATTAAGCTGTTAATACATGTAAATATGTTCTCTCATGTTTTGGTACTGGGGAAATAGGGAAAACTGCAAATAAACAGGGTATGACAGTAATTTCATATGATATTCTGTAGGTATATGGCAGGTAATGGGTTTCTGTGGTCACAATGGTTTAATACGCCATTTACTTGAACTAGAGCAAACGAGCTAGCTGGTTGCATAGTGATGTTTAACAACACTGAACTGTACCATGTGTGGTCTACGATCGTCTTACTCAGTGTGGTTGTCCTTGGAGCTGGGGAAGGACTGGGGGTTGACGTGAGCTAAGGTAATGTACTCGTTCCTCTCCAAGTTGCCCACTAGAACGCGGATCTTGGACTCCACCAGACCAATCCTGAGGCAAAGTTAAGGTTACACAGTGGCAGAGTTTCAGTTATGCCTTACTGAAACATTTTAACATTCCACTTCAGATTGTAAGCAGTTTATTGAACATATTCTTCATACATTGATCTTTCTGGAACAGGCCAATATTTCCAAATGCAATAATGGCCTTGTGTGCAACCTATCTCACTCTGATGCTGTCAGCTATTGTAAGTAAATAACACTTAACATCACTACAGATGGAAAAATAGGCTCACCATTCCAAGTGGTTTTCTTCTGTGGATGCACTGGCAGTTAGAACAATGTAATGTCTGAAACATGGACAGAATATATACTGGTTAAACATAAAATGGAAGAAGATGAGACTGGTGGAACCGAATGAGGACAATATGCTAAAAAGGGTGTGTCATGTCTGCATGTGTGGGTACCACAGCTAAAAAGCTAAAACAGTTTATTCAGTGGCCAATACTTACTTGTACTTTTGGAAAAAGTTTGGTGGCTCAAAGAGTTTGGACCATTCTGCTTTCCCCTGAAGAATCTCATCTGTGACACTTAGGCCTGTTGATGGCAGAGAGAAAGGCATGGTAGTAAAATGTTGTTGTGAAAATGCATTTCAAAAAGATGGCTGCAGCTCTCTTCCATACCAAATTTGAACTCCTCGCTCATGATGGTGCGAGTTGAAGTGGACACGTTGTATGTGGAGTTCTGCTGGGGGTAGGCCGGTGTAATGATGGGCATCAGGTGATATCTGTCAGAGGGGTTAACCTAAGAAACAAAGACAAACATGCACATAGTTGAATAGCCGAACACACAAGTCAAAGACACCCATCTCACATTCCCACCTATGGCTGGGTATTGGCAAGGACCTCATGATACGATAAGTGTCACAATACATTGCCATATTCTACATAATTTACTCTGAAAATACAACTTGCGGTGTACCACCTGGGTAGTCTAACATTTACATCACATATTGATAATTCAGCAGACACACACTGAAAACTATTAAATAAAAAATTTCCATTCCAATTTATTAGAACGAAATTTGCATTGCACACTGTTTAAAACATGAATAATGTATCGATGACTGAATTCTATCCTTAATTTTTTATATCTATTCCCTGGCTTGTTCTGTATATTTTCTATGTGCTTAATTAAAAAAATTAAAAGATAGATATATCGATACGAGCGGCTGGAAAATCAATACAGTATCGTGGAACAAAATATCGCAGTACTCAGCTGTATAAATTTTTTTGCACAGCCCTACACAAACCTAAACTACAAAGTGTCTTTACACCAAGTCAGAGACACTCAAATAGTGTTCTCTACCCATAGAATCTATACACATCACTCTGATACAAAATGAAAGCTAAACCACATTCAAAGACTCCCCCATGGACATAATACATACTCTGGGGTCCCATACTGGTAAATTCAGATTACTGTCTTCAGGCTGTTTCAAAAGCACAGGATTTGGCCATTCCCTGCAGAGTGAGAACAGTGTGAGGTAAAATAATTACTGTAGACTGAATGGATCACTCAGAGGTTCTCAAACTTTGTAGTGCAACTATGTATGATGCACAAATGTAGTCGCGTCTCACACACATTAACATAATAGCATACAAATATATACATATACTATTAAATGTATCTGAAATTATATTAAAGACAATAAAATTCTAATAAAAAAAGCATAACTTTATCTTTATGCAACACCCCAAAATCATCTTGTGACCCCTCTGGGTGTCTGTTCCCCAGTTGAGAACCACTGATAAATAATGGCATGCGCATAAGAAGGCAGGTAACGACAGGTTGGCTTGACCATTTACCATTTGGAGAAAACCAAAAAGAACTTGTGGACCAGCGTGGCAGCCACAGCGTTTGGGTAGAGCTGGCAGGTCCGGGCCACCAGCATGGCCCACGACACACCACCCAGGAAACCCAGCATGTTGGAGTAGATCCCTCGGCCTGCGGAAAGAGCAACAATTTTTTTTCTACTGATGCAATCACTTTGGAGGGCTAACTAAATGTGCACATCTGAATTGTTTCTGTTCCACTAGTTTAGAGATATGTAAATCAGTCAAATGTTTGTATTGAAGAGTGAAGAGATGGGTCCTGCATTTTCACACGCACTGATTTTTATTTCACAGGTTTAAGTGAGTCTGTCACAACAACATAGGCCACTCACGTTTTGCCCACAGTTTAATGGCTCTCAGTGTCAGCCTAAAATTCTCCTTGTTTGGCACAAGGTACAAGATCTCATCCGTTACTCGACAGCCTGTGTTAAAAGAAGGAAAATATAATATAAACGCACAGCCTTAGTCAGAAAACATTTCCACCTAATTTAAGAGTTATATTAAATTAGACTATATATTTTATATTTATAGTTTCATCACCGTGAAAGCAAACTATCATTAAGTCCTACACTACTTGCTGGACATCAAGTTGCTCACAAATACACTGAGACTCTAGGGGTTAGTGTGCATGTGTTTCAGCCAATTGACACATTGGCAGCCAGAGCTTAAAAGTAGGCAAGTCTTTCTAACACAAGTTCTGTTAATACCATTGAGGCTACGGATACAGCGGATGTCTAGGTTTCTCAGAATAGAGTCCCCCCTCAAGTCCAGGTTGTCTGGTATGGACTGCAGGGCAAGTCTGGCAAACAGCAGGTCAATCTGGTCATACACAAGGGGCGAGAGAGAGAGAGAGACATAGGGTACAGTTCTAATAGTAACTTCAAGAGACAGAAGCAGAAACATCTGAAGATCAATCTCACTCAAATAAATAATGCTATAGATAGTGAATATACAGTCATTTGATCTAAACCCATCAGCCACTTGAAAAAAATTAAATGTATGGGTCATCAACATGTACAAAACACATTAAACATACCTCTATTCCATCAAATTTGAATTTGATCACTGGTACAAAGGCATCCTCCACAGCCTGGAAGCACAAACAAAGGCCATTAAAAATAGGTCCTAAGCAGGGCCAAGCGGTTAACTCACACTAACCAAGTGATACCTTAAAACTAATGCTGCCTTCACGTGCTAATCGGAAGATCCTACTTCCCACTTGTGAAGTCGGTATTTATGAGTACATCATGTTCAAGCGATTTGTTGTCTGAGCAAAATGCTAAATGGCAGAAGCATTCTCACCTGCTTCCATGTTGAAAGCTTGAAGGTCACCCCAACTCAGGAACTCTGGTATCAAAATTATCTCAGAATTTCCCCCACTCAAAATTACGACTTGAGGGAGCCTTCATGTGCAACTTCCAAGTCGGCAACTCGTATTTAACATAATTCCAATAAACGTAAAGGCAGCATAAGTACTGGTCAAATGTCAAATTCATCTGAATGGCTAAGTATCTCTCAAATCTAGTAACTGAATAAGAGTCAAATAAAAAAATAATAAAGTTATTTACTTTACAATAAATTCAAATGTCACTACTTGCCCGCAGGTCTTTTATCTCTTCATGCTGTTTTAATTTTTCAAAGAAAGACAGGAAAAAGTCAGTCCTCTCTACATGTCGCGGGGCCACACACAAGGCATCAATATCAGCTCCTGCAATAGAATCAACAATGTATATTTCACTTCCAACTCAATAAACAAACAAGGTACTAAAGTTATGACTTATCTGCCAGCTTTATAGAATGCCAAGCAGGGACCTAATTAGTAATTTGATCACCTTTTGTGTGCACTCCAAGACGGTAAGAACCAAATGTAAATATTTTCCCGCCTACATTGTTTACTGCAGATGGTGGAAGGTTCTAAATAGAGGAGAAAATGTGTTAAAAGCAAGTAACCTTTCTGCTAAATGCCATAAAGGCAAGCATTGGATTGGTTTGGTGTCCTTCACTTGATAGTCACCTTTTATGACTCCATATATAGTAGAAGGCAGCTAATGTTCCAGCAAACGTTCCAATAGCACCTACCTTAGACTCACTGATCTCTGCTATCCACTCTTTAACAAAGTTATTTAACTTCCCAAGAACTGCAAGTCTGAAAGAATAAACAACCAACATCAAACATTTTTTTCACAACACATAACTTACAGAAATTGCAAAATCAAATCTAACATCAATGGTTGTCAGATACAATTCATACGTATTAATTTCCCATTGCAGAAATGGTTACACTATAGCAATTATAGTACACCTTTCTTATCAAGGAAAAATAAAAACCTTTGTACATAGTATCTCGCTCATATTTAAAATTGTGAGCAACATGACAATGTTAAAGCTGTAAAAGCTATGATATAATGATGCCTATTTGTTAGTCAATATAACATTGCTCCTTACCTATGGTTCAATTCATCTTCATCTTCAAACACCCCAAATGGTTTCATAGCATCGCTGAGCTTCTTGGTGTATTGTTGATCTATTTCTCGCGGGGGTGCATGGCTAATGGCAGAGGTGATGCCATAATGTTTCTGAGGCTGCTGCCCACTAAGAATAGTGATAAACGGAAAACAAACGTGTTAGTTGTCACAGACGGTTTTATTTGATTTGTTATCAAAACAAAAATAAAACAGTTCTGGATTGATTCCACCGATATAATTTACCATTATTAATTGCTTTATTGTAGCTATGGCATTTAATTTATTTTTACATTACGATTGGTTGTAAGTTATAAAATATATTGCAAACATGTTGTTAATCAATTGAGAAACTTGGGCTGCTACCGGTACCGTAACACTTACGGACGTTGGCTAACTTGTCAAGCTAACTGTCGTTATATGATGCTACGGAAGAAGTGTGGTTACCAAGGAGTCACTTGTCGGTTCAGGTTTGTCATCGTTATCGGAAAGACACCAGCAGAATATATTTTAGATATATAGCAAATGTAAAACTTGCTCTACAAGCTTGCCGGCTAACAAACGGCTAGCGGCAGGCCTTGTTAGGTTGTTGTGATAGTGAGCTAGCGTTAGCTTTTAGCCTATTCTTTTTGGGATCGTTTGCAAACAAATATGCTTGCAGGAGGATTCTATTACTTACCTTGACATTTCTCTCATGACACGCTCGGGAGCTCCCACTATTTTTTTCCTCGGGTAAATATATCTAAGTTGTATGAAACTTCAAACTCAACCTGTGGAAATAGTCTCGACCTAATTTATAACAATGGTCACTTTCCCGAATGCAGCCCCTACTATTCGAATCTTCCCACTGAACCGGAATCACTTCATGACATTTTTTCTTAAAACAAATCAAACAGGCATTACGATATCAGGTCCATGAAGTATATATACAAAAACAAATGAGCATATTTAAAATATTAACATTTAAAAATTAAATTGAAATGTTATTTGTATATGGCCTATATATAATTGGTATTTTGATGTCAAAATCGATGTATGTGCAAATGCAGAATAAAGCAGACCGAATGACTGACCACGAATTTAATTCTAGATTCGGTACTTTTCATATCGGACCCTGCAAAACATGGACTTATATTTATTCAAGTTAGACGCAAGTTAAATGCCTTTCCGCAAGAAAACTAAGACTTGTATTGAGTAGCTCCCAGTGTCCACCAGTAGAAAACGGATTGCAGGCAATTTTCAGTGTTTACCAGTAGCAAGAAAACTTTTGTTTATATTCTTTTCTATTAGGCAAACACTGCTGTTGAATGTGTACATATGTTATTTTTTTAAAACTTGAATAAAAAAAAATGCAGTGTTCAGATTGTGTAATCATTCTATTCTTAAACTGTTATTTACCAGTTAATTTTAGTCAGCATAAACTGAAGAGGGTCATATATATTCCTGTTTCAATTCTATTTGATATGCTATTTCATAAAATTGTGTCTGTCCAGTGGGGTGCAATGGTAGAATCTCTCTATTGCACCTGCTTTGTAACCTTCCTGGTTTTGCAAGCTCCGGCGTAGGACATTAGAGAAGCAGTGCTATGTGTAAATAATGTGTTGAAAAGTTTCATTGTTCCCTGCCTCCACATTTGACCTCTGTAGTCATATGTTGATTTCATGGCTATATTGCGCAACGCTCAAAATATCTCAGTTACACATTATATATTTATTAAATAGAGGCTAAGCTTTTGGTCAAAGACCTTTGTGTCAAGTCAAGTTTATTGATATAGCCCCTAATCACATTACAGTCTCAAAGGCCTGCACAGGCCCACATTTCACATGGAAACAAACAACACCCCCTTTACCTATTCCTCCCATCAGGCAAAAAAATGTGTGTGAAAATAAGGAACACAGTGCAATCAGATTCTTATGAAACCGTCAAGTATTACAAAGTGCTTTCTTGCAGGGCTAAAGTAATCTGCATTTTCACAAGGAAAGAATGACAAGATATTACCACATTTACTCCAAGGAGAATTAATAATGCAACAATGCTCTGAGAAAAGGCGTGTATTTCTTTGCTACCATTTAAAAATGTTTAATGTATGTTCAAATATGTTCTATATACAGTCTGTATATTCTTTATTCACCTATCATCATAACACTTTTCATAATAACTTGAATATATAAATATCTTTATAGGCCTACTTTACATGTAAAAATTCTAAACATTGAGTAAACTACATTAAGACATATGGTTTACAACTGCAACTTGCCCACCAAACCACACAGCACAATGGATATTGTGCAAATCATAGAATCACTGATAAATCATAAAATATACAGTATCATAAAATAACAAATAGAAAAATTATTAAACACTCTTTATGTTAGAAAATCCAATATCTCACATCCAATATCTCACCAAGGAAAACAGACACTCCTCTATCAAACAATCCTCCAACAAGCTTCCATCCTTTCCTCGTACACACTGTCCTGTTGTCCTTGATATACTGGGTGGTTCAACCATCACTGGTGGTGCTGTTACGATGGCTCATTCTCATCTCCATCACACCTACACGGTTAAACATTCGCTTTAAGGAGTCACGGAACATGGAGCTGGAGAAACAGTAGATGACAGGATCCAAAGTGCTGTTCATGTAGGTGAAGCCGATGGACATGCTGAAGAGCTCGCTTATCAACCGGTACAAATAGCAGTTGCTCGGATCGAGGGCCTTGATGGCCAGCGCTGTCAGGCCAAAGACAATACCAGGCATGAAGCAGAAAACGAACACGGCGACAATCACGCGTACTGTGCAGATGGCCCTCTGCACTTTCTTGTTCTTGTTAATTTCACGTCGGCGTAGAAAGCAGCTGATCCGCAGTGAGCAGAAGAGCAACATCAGCAAGGGTAGGAAGAACTCAATTATGTACACCATGTTGTTGAGATAAAGAGCAGGAGGGGTCACTTTGTAGGAGCTGAAGCTCCGACACAGTGATGTGTTTTCAGACACACAGAGAAGCGGAGTTCCCAACAACGGGACCCGAAGAGCCAACACAACCGCCCAGATCAGGCCTGACATCCAGCCCGCCTGTGTCAAGGTCAAGTGGTTGATTCGGTGACGGTGGTGGACAACTTTGAAGTACCGATCCACCGCCACAGTAGTCATGAAGGCGATACTGGCCGAACGGTTGACGGCCAGCATGAACAGATTTATGCGGCACCAGACATCTCCAAAGTCCCAGTACTCACCCTGGATTAAGTTGTCAATACGGAAAGGCACGCTGATGAGGAGCAGGAAGTCAGCCACAACCAGGTTGAAGAGAAACAAAGTGTTTGGTTTCCAGTACTTCAGCTGAAAGCAGAAGATCCACAAGGCTACCATGTTTCCTGGCAAACCCACTAGCAGCTCAGTGATGAGAATAGGAGGCAGAACTTTGGCCACCAAGCTTTGGGTGGATGGGCAATGCATGGAGATGCAGGTGTTATTCGAAATCTCAGGGCTCCCAGTCACAGAAGCCATCACAAATGTTGTCAGAGTACTGTCCAATTTAGCTTTTTATATCCTCACAATCTACAGCTTACTTTCAGCAGTTCTTTTGGGGTGGAAGTGTCTGTCGAGTGCTGAAAGAATGAGAGAGAAAAAACATGTTAGTGTACAGGCAGGGTATACACATACAGTATGTGAGTTTCACAATGACTTCCTCTTTTTGTTCTTCATGATGCTAAAACAACAAAAATCATCAAAACGTTAAAAATGCAGCTGTCCCTCTGTGGCTCCATTTTGGAGAGAGGTTCTTGGGGTTCTGGAGGCTATTTTTAAAAGGAAAATGTTTCTAAATTTCAAAGTCATGTACTTGTGTGATCTGGATGGATTTGAATATACAAAGTGGGATCTATACCTTTTTGAGTGTGTTGTTAGTGTGGTGTAAAAAGGCTTTGACCAGAAAATGGCTTAAGAAAGACCAACCAACAATAAATGAGTGGATTGATATAATTTATAATATATATGTTATGGAGAGAATTACATTCAAATTATGGAACCAAACTGATATTGTTGAAGATAACTGGTCAAAATGGCTCAGCTACATGTCAATTGTAAGACCTGATTTCACATAGATCGCAAAGATAAGGTAGAATCCTTTTAATAAGAATTTCTTTTCCCCTATTTTCAGGGAGCATCTCTTTATTTTTATGTATGATGTACAGTTGCATACACATTACAGACACATTTTGATTTTCTAGACACATGTGTTCATGTGTTCAGTCAAGTCAAACACTTATATATAATATAACATGTTCTAAAGATAGAAGAATTCCTACTCACCAATTCACATTTGAACGTTGTGTATTAAGGAAAGAAATGGTTGTTTCTCAGTCATCTTTCTTAGATAGGTGTGAGGGCTTGTGGTCAATTACGAGAGAAAATCTTTCAGCTTGTAACTTTAACAACCTACTTCCTCTTGATGGCTGAACACGCATAATGATTGGGATCATGAATACTGTGAATACAACTCTGAGAGTTTTAGTTCTGGCATATAAACCTGTTTACATTTAGTTCATTGGAAGAGATACCGTAGTTACAGTAGATAGACACAGTATGTTAGAGAAGTCGGTAGAAAGATAGATATATGTTGTTGTTTTTTAAAAGAAAATTTGATACTATAGCATTATTAAACAATTTCATATTTCATTTCACAACCTCCCATTTTTGCATGATATTTCCAAAGTTTATAAATGCACAATATCTGAGCAAAAACAAAATATCTTATTAATGAATTTTAATGAAACATATGAATTATGTTGTTATCTCGAGAAAACAATGTAAAGTTTTCCCGAGATAATGAAATAATTATCGTCATTATCACGAGAATGTAAATTAAATGTAAATTCATGACATCTTAGGGGTTCCATAAGACTCCATAAGATTCTTGTTTAAACGATTAATGTCTACAGAACTGTGTGTGTGTGTGTGTGTGTGTGTGTGTGTGTGTGTTTCAAAACGTGTATGTGTGTGTGTGTGTTTCTCAGAATTCAGACTTTAATATCAGAATTCTGACTTTATTCTCAGAATTCTGACTTTAAAGTCAGAATATTACTTTAAAGTCAGAATTCTGACTTTAATCTCAGAATTCTGACTTTAAAATCAGAATTCTGACATTATTCTCAGAATTCTGACTTTAAAGTCAGAATATTACTTTAAAGTCAGAATTCTGACTTTAAAGTAACGCCAGGGATCTGGGTTCGAGTCCGGTGTGTCTATATGTGCAGTTACAGTAAATCTTGCGCGAGTAGGTTTTAGAGCTCAGAGTGAAACTCTATTATAGGTTTGCT